>JAMQGT020005902.1:0-18222 GCA_024447675.2 Pterophyllum scalare
CTCTCTAGCTCTAGCTCCAGCGCCCTCTCTAGCTCTAGCGCCAGCGCCCTCTCTGCTAGCTTTAGCGCCAGCGCCCTCTCTAGCTCCAGCCCCAGCGCCCTCTCTAGCTCCAGCCCCGTCAGCTCCCCCTATAGCTTCAGCCCCTGTAGCTTCAGTCCCTCCAGCCCCTGTAGCTTCAGTCCCTCCAGCGTCAGTCCCTTCAGTCCCCAGCGTCAGTCCCTTCAGTCCCCCCAGCGTCAGTCCCTTCAGTCCCCCCAGCGTCAGTCCCTTCAGTCCCCCCAGCGTCAGTCTCTCCAGCTTCGGCCCCTTCGCTCCCCTCTCCAGCTTCGGCCCCTTCGCTCCCCTCTCCAGCTTCGGCCCCTTCGCTCCCCTCTGTAGCTCCCTCGGTCCCCTCTGTAGCTCCCTCGGTCCCCTCTGTAGCTCCCTCGGTCCCCTCTTTAGTCCCCTCTCCAGTCCCTCCGCTAGCTCCCTCTCCAGTCCCTCCGCTAGCTCCCTCTCCAGTCCCTCCGCTAGCTCCCTCTCCAGTCCCTCCGCTAGCTCCCTCTCCAGTCCCTCCGCTAGCTCCCTCTCCAGTCCCTCCGCTAGCTCCCTCTCCAGCCCCCTCTTTAGCTCCCTCAGTCCCCTCTCCGGTTGCTTCGGTCCCCTCAGCACCCCCATCCAGGACATCCCCGGCGGAGGGTCCCCCTCTTCGCCGCCTTCGTCCTCGCCGCCGCCGCTGGGAGCGCGGCCGGCCTCCGGCTCTTCGCCGCCTTCGACCTCGCCGCCGCCACTGGGAGCGCGGCCGGCCTCCGGCTCTTCGCCGCCTTCGACCTCGCCGCCGCCGCTGGGAGCGCGGCTGGCCTCCGGCTGGCCTCCGGCTCTTCTGACCTGCGGGCCCCTGGACTTCTGTTTTGGACTCTGGGGCCTGGGTGGCCCCTTCTGACCTGCTGTCCTCTGGACCTCTGTTTCGGACTCTGGGGCCTGGGAGGCCCCTTCTGACCTGCTGTCCTCTGGGCTTTCGTTCTCGGACTCTGGGGCCTGGGAGGCCCCTTCTGACCTGCTGTCCTCTGGGCTTTCGTTCTCAGACTCTGGGGCCTGGGTGGCCCCTTCTGACTTGCGGTCCTTGGGACTTTTGCTTTTGGACTCTGGGGCCTGGGTGGCCCCTTCTGACCTGTGGTCCTCTGGCCTTTTGTTTTTTGTTTTTTTTTCGGGGTTCTTGTTTGTTTCGGTCCCCCGTCCGGGTCCCCCGCCTCCCGCCCTGCTTGGGTTTTTTTTGTCTGGCCGTCGGGAGCCGGCCTTTGTGGGGGGGCTCTGTCACGGTTCTGGGCCGGTGGCCCAGTGTCTTGCTTTGTGTTCAGGTCTGCGTCCTTGTCTGGTGTCAAGTCTGCGTCTCTGTTCCCCTGTGCCACTTCCTGTTTTCTTTTGACAGTCTTGTGTTCCCTGTGTTTTGTGTTTAGTTTACTTCCCCTTGTGAATTTAGGTTAATTTGGTTCACCTGTGTTCCCTCCTGTGTTCTATTCCCTCATCAGTCCCCTCGTGTATTTAAGCCCTTGATTTTCCTTTGTTCTTTGTTCGGGTCCTTGTTGTCTTTTCATCTGTGTGATGTCGGCTAGTGTTTAGTTTTGAGTTTTCTAGTGTTTCGAGTTTTGGAGTTTTGTCTCGTGTAGCTGGCCCTGTCCAGCTGTTAAATAAAGAGTTAAAGCAACACGTCCGCACCTGCTTGCGTCCTGCTTTGGGGTCCTCCCTGCCCTCTCAGCACCAGCCGTGACATAAAGTCAGGTGAAAATGAAGGTTTCTTTCAATTCTAAGGTTTTGCATATCGGCACATGATAAAAACTAATCTGGTCTTTACCAGGTTCTAAAATTATTTAAATACATCCTCAGATGAACAGTAACACGTGACATATTACACCACATCATTATTTATTTAACAGAAACTAACATGCAGAACCAGCGTTAGCAGCAATAATTTGAAGTAATTTCTGTATGACTTTATCAGTCTCTCACATCATTGTGGAGGAATTTTGGCCCACTCTTCTTTACAGCTTTGCTTCAGTTCACTGAGGTTTATTCACAGTTCTCTTAAATCAAATTGAGGTCTGGTCTTTGGCTGGGCCATTGCAGCACCTAGCCAAGCTTTAGCAGTCGGACAGATGGCCTCACATTTGACTCTTGAATACTTTGGTATACAGAGGAGTTTATGGTCGACTCAGTGACCACAAAGTGCCCAGGTCCTGTGGCTGCAGAACAAGCCCAAATCATGAGCCATCCACCACCGTGCTCGACAGTTGTTTTGAGGTGTTTGTGCTGATGTGCTCTGTTTGGTTTTCACCAAACACAGTGCAGTGCATTATAGCCAGATATCTCCAACTTGGTCTTGTCTGTCCAAAGCACATTGTTCCAGAAGGCTGTGGTTTGCTCAGATGCAACTTTGCAAACCTAAGCTGTGCTGTATGTTCTTTTTAGAGAGAACCCTTCCAAACAAGCCAGACTTTTTCAGTCTTTTTCTAATTGTACTGTCATAAATTTTGGCAAGCAAACTGAGGCCTGTAGGGCCTGAGATGTAGTTCCTGGGTTTTCTGCAGTTTCTCTGAGCAGTGCGTGGTCTGACCTTGGGGTGAATTTGCTGGGGCGTCCACTCCTGGGAAGATTGTGGCATTGCGTTAAAACACAGCTGAAAGCTCCAGACCAACAAACTGCCAAAACATCTATCACACTTGCTGATGATCAATAATCAAGTGCATTTGATTATCAGTACCTGGCTGCTACATACCCTCTGAATTCCTATGGAAGCAGTAACTAAGTGTACTCAGGACTGCACATGCTTGCATTGACTTCACAAGTTCAAATCAAACTAATGCCATAAAATTAAGAAAAGAAAGTCTTTTGGTTACAGTCAGTCATTTTTGGAGGTTATTTAATAGAAAAAAATGATACCGTACTCATAGATATACATCGAATAGTGTGTTAATACACCTTCCAACAAAACTGATACATTCACATAAACTTAGAATTAATCCATTAAAAATACAAAGGAGTGGGTGCCGGTTTGTGGAAGCCGCCATCTTGACCCACTATCTTGAATAAATTAGTCTAAGATGGACATCGCTGTTCTGCCTAATCACATTTTATGTATGTGGCTCGAGAACGGCCACATACGTAGTGCGCCAAAGGCGGAGAAGAGAACTCGTAGGAGGCAAATTTGTATCTGCACCTTCAGACGCATGTTGTTTTATCATCTAAGAAGGGGTCCCCTTCACTAAAGAAGTGCAAACACGAAGGAGAGAGAAAACACGACCGACATCTGAATGACATGTCATCCTCTTCCTCCTCACCTCCAGCCTCATCTACTGAAGTGAAGTCAGAGTCTCGTGCACAAAAACATGCATAAACATGCTTATTTATTCCCAATATTGTCGCAATTACTTATTGTCAGCAGGTTAAACATGTGACCCTCCTGTCTCCAGAAAGCTGACAACAAGCTGGCTAAACAACAACAGCTGGTTAGAAGCTAACATCATGCCAGCTAATTTTATGCTCGAGTGTCCTAAAAATCACACTCTGATAAATAGACTAGTTTTCAGATCAGGGATGTATGTACATTTTTTTTTATAAAGAAAATCAAAGAAACAAAGTGTGTAGAAGACTTGGTAATAAATCATAAAACTGGGGGTTTTTTTGTAGAAGTTTGTCTATAGGAGGAGATGGGTTACTAAACAAGATTTATATGTTTAGTTGTAGCTGTTTTACACAATCAGCTGTTCTACAGAAACTAGTCCACACAAGTTGGCTAGATTTAAAAAAATACAAAGCAGAAGACTCAGGTTTTCAAGTCTGGTGGCTTCGGTCTGATCAAAGATCTTCTTATTGGTGCAGCTGGTGGATTAATTTGCAATGCTGGAATTCCTGGAGTTCCTATAAATCGTGCTGCAGTGTTTTGGCCTCTACTAAACCTTTAAACATGTTGTTCATTCAGGCTCATTCAAACACAGTTCATCATCTCAGTCTTCAGATCCATTTTAAAGCTCTGGTTGCGTGTTTGTGGTGCAGACAGAGAAGAATTAACTGTTGGGAAACAATTTTAACTGAAGTTAGATTTTTAAATAACAATGCAGCTTATGTTAGTTTGTTGTGCCAGACTGAAGTCATGTGGTTCTGATGTAGAATACTTAAAGGTTAAAAAGGTAGCACTGACACAAAGCTTGAGAAAAAATTTGACAAAGAATATTCAGCAGTTTATTTCCACCAAATCAAAAAAGTATAAATGTAAATTATAACGTAAGTCTGCTTAGGAACTTGTTGGTTTAATCTGTTCGTGCAGTAAGAGTCTGGGCTTTACCATCGTAAATTTATGGTTTGGGACTGACCCAATAGCAGAATGGTGAGGGTGCATACCACATGCCGTCGAGCTCTTGTCTAATAAAGATATAAAATGCCTAAAAAGGAAAAAGGTATTGATGAGTATCTGGTTAACAGGTGGCTTTTATGGCCTACGATCAAATCAGTAGTCCATAAGTCGTTGTCGTCTGACAACAAAACCTGAAAAATGAAATGTCAGTGAGCCGAGCTCAATTAAAACACAGCGTGGAATGAAGAGGTTTAACGACTGCTTTCCAGATGTTCGCTTTGACTTACAGTTTAGTTGTTGTTTATGATAAGAACATGAGACTCTCTAATTTGTAGAACATGAAGATTATTACATTAGAGGAATCCTTCAAAAGTATTTCAAGCTTTACAGAATATTTCTTATGCTCTTTTCCAGTTCTGTATTTCCATTCTTGGACTCTGCTAGAGCAGTGGTGCATGGTTCACAGTTGTCTTAAACTGGGCCGTAGTTTATAAACTGGTCTCCACCTTGAAGTCCACCCTCTTCTCAAGCTTATTCTGTGCTTATAGCTAATGATGACCATAATAAGGGCTATCCCTCCTCTCTGACATCATACGGAGCCACGAGTAGAAGGGAACATACTTTTTTTTTTTTTTGAGATTAAGCCAGGATTCACTCAGAGAGTTAAACCTAAAATTGCCTGTTCTTTGGTCCATTTTGTCCCATCCATCCATCATCTATCATCCATCTGTAAACTTACAGTAGAAGGGTGTAACATTTTAACTTCAATACTTTGCTCATTTTAAATGTAATCTTATTATCCACTGACAAACCCCATTTATATTAAAATGGTGATGACCGAGGACTGTTGTGCCTTTGTTTGTTTTGAAAAGAGTAATACATTTTCTTTACTGAGGCCTTGAAGTACTGCAATAACAGCATTATAACGATGAATTCCTCATTATACTAAGAGATTTTGTTAGCTTTTTCCTGATAAAAATGTGTTTTCTCCACCACACTTTCATCAGGAATGACTACAACACTTTGTTTTGCCTTGATATGCAAACAAACCTCTGACCATGCTCCTCCTCTTTTCCTTCTGCCCACATGTCTCTTCCTCCTCCTGCAGCTCCATGGCTGTTTCGAAGCTGGAGCCCGAGCTGAGGGACTCCATCGTGTCTCAGTATGGGGACAGCGTACGACACGTCTACTTCAACAAAGGCCTCTGAGGTCAAGAGGGCTGATTAGAGTTTTCTATTTGACACACAAGACCGAGTTTGTGTGTTTCGGTATCATGATCCAAGTGTGCGATTATTCGTCACGATGAAATGCTTGTTTCCTTTTTTATTACAGTTTCAAAATGGTGCTTCTCTTTGGATGTTAGCCATGAGACTTTTGATCAATGCTTTCACTTTTTTTTTTTCAATCTGATTGTGCTCCTTTTTGTTGAATTAATTTTTACTCTAATCGTAACAGTCTGTACTCCTGTTGAGAAACCAAATGATCTCCTCTCAGGATCAGTGGGTCTGATTAAATCTCCCTGTTAGTTTGTCTGTGATGGTGTGGGTCCTCTGTAGCTGCTTCCATTATTTCTGTCTCTGTGTTGGAAAATTGGGTCTGCCAAGCTTCCTTACAGTCTGTGCCTTTTGCAAAGTGGCAGGAGAAGCAGCGCTGAAGGGCTTCATGGCTTCATGGCTTAATTGTGAAACCTAAAATTTAAAAAAAAAAAATCAAGAGTTCAATCTGAAGAGGTTGTTCAGTGGAGGCTGCTGCCCTCTTCTGCCGGAAAGGAGGCAAATGTATGATTTGTTTGTGTGGCATTTGCCAGCCGGATACCTTCACCAGGCAAACTCTGACTTCAGTGTCAGCTAGGATAAAACCACTCATATTTGAAGCACGTCTCCTCATGGTGGTGTTTATTTTAATCCAACATTTGTTCATTGTGTGGAAGATGCTGAAACTTTATGGAGAAAATTAGTCATGGCTTTGGCTGCACGTGAGTTAAAACTGCAAACTCAGTGGCTTCAGTGACACATTTGTGTGAGTCATGTGGCTGTCAGAGCTGACTGCAGTAATAATGCTGCTTTATTTAAAAAAAATGTTGAAACCATCCTGCAGGAGACAGTCCCAGACCAACAGAACTGTAGCAAGTTCTTTAATTACAGCAGTCTTATCGAAGAGAGCTGTTTTGCACTGCACTTGATAATTGAACTGGAGCTCATCTGATTTGTCGGCTGGCTGATGTTATCGGCCGATATTAGCTATTTGCTGATCTGTCATTATCTACATTTATTGTTAACAGTGAATAATTTTTTTAAAGTAAAAAAGAGAGAGAAACAACCTTCAAACCATGTTAGGAGTGTTGATGTTGCAGATTTTGTCCACCAGAGGGCACTTTGCAACTTTCCTGCTGGGAACTTGGTGTTTAGAACTTCACAAACTACAAGCAGCTGATCCGAGTAGAGTTGGGCAGAGTGTAAATGACTAAGTAAATAACTACACACAACAAATGTTTATCTGTGTATCTGAAAGAAAGAAAAAAACAGCCAAAAATCACAAAATGACAGCATCAGTCTTAAAAGTCCTATATTGAATTGAGACTGCGACTTTAATTTTGATTTAACCACAATTTTGTCTCCCAGTGATTAGCAAAACATAATGGAGACAAATCATTATTGTGTGGCATGCTATTTCATAATGACATACTTCTCACTTCATAACAGGCAGTGGCCCGTTCAGTTAACTTTTTTTACTGTTCATTATCAGTTTGCATGTATGTGCTACCCACTGGGGCGACCCCTTGTGACAAGGGAGAAATCATAGATAATGGGGGTGGAAGTCCACCAGCTGGCTTTGCTTCTAGCAACATACCCAAATGACTGGGAATAGGGGCTGGTTTGGGGTCACCTGATCTATTATGCTGTATTAGTACAGGTACGTAAGTTACCCAGAAGTGTATGTGTAATTAAAATGATCTCTAGCTGCAACATTAAAGTGATATTCACTTGGGATCAATTTATTTATTTCAGTTTAGTTTTTATTTGGAAATGTTCCATTTCCTTTAACTTTTTATTAGTTTTGGGCTTAGTGTTATTGTTTTTGATTATTATAATATGGGTTGTATCTCACTCCTTTTGATGTGGAGGAATAGTGGCTCTACTCTGAGTCCCTCGCGAATTACTGCACTCTTCACCCTATCTCTAAGGGAGAGGCCAGCCACCCTTCGGAGGAAGCTCATTTCCGCTGCTTGGATCCTCAGATTGGTTCTTTCGGTCACTAAACGCTCTTGACCATAACTGAGGGTAGGGATGTAGATTGAACGTTAAATTGACAGTTTCACTTTTAACTTTTAACTCATCTCATTGACCTCGCTCCCAGTGATGGGTGAGTTGTTCCCCTTGTCCCCAGACTCTGCTTCCTCTAAGACGACGTGTCAGTGGGATTAAGAAGGTCCTCAAAGTACTCCTTTCACAGCCCGACTATATCCTCAGTTGAAGTCAGCGGCACCCCACCTGCACTAAACACTGCTTTTGCCTCCCTCCCACATCCGAGTTTTTGCTTCAGCCACCACCTGCACCACCGTTGGTACCCATCAGCTGTCCCACAAGATAACCAAGCCCAATAAGACTCCGTCTTCAGTTTGATGGCTCCCTTCACTTCTGGTGGCCACCATTTGGTTTGGGGATCACCACCACAACACGCACCAACCACCTTGCAGTCGCAGCTCCGTGCAGCAGCCTCAGCAATGGAGGTGTGGAACACGGTCCGTCAGTGCCCTCAACCTCTCTTGGAAGGCTGTCGAAGTTCTGCTGGAGGTGACCAGGGTCTCTGCCAGGTGTTCCCAGCATGCCTTCACTATACGTTTAGGTGTACCAGGTCTGTCCAGCATCCTCCCCGACCTCCTGATCCAACTCAGCACCAGGTGGTGATCAGTTGATAGCTCATGCACACCACCCAGCAACTCCAAGAAAGCTGGGTACTTTGAACTGTCTTTCATAGCATAAGTGCATGAGACAGTTGGGACCCGTGCCCTGGCCCGAAAGCGCAGGAAAGCAACCCTTTCATCCACCAGTGACAACTTGTACAGGCAGCAAGCTGAGGGGGTACAAGGATACCCAACCCAGCCTGCTGCCTCTCACCAAGGGCACCTCCAGACTGGTCTGCTCTTTGGGTTGTGCCCAGCCGGGCCCCATGGCCTACGGTCTCGCCAACAGGTGCTCTCCCTTGAGCACCTACCCAAGCCTGGCTCCAGGTTGGGGGCCTGGTAATCCTATCCCATGGAGGTACACCGTTTCGTTGGTCTTTCTCTCATAGGGGTCATCTGAATTGCTCTTCGTCTGGCCCCTTACACAGGAACAATTTGTATTGGGAGACCATACCAGTATCCGTGCTTTCCACAAAGAATTTCAAATTTTGATTTGTCTGGCCACAGACCACTTTTCCTCAGTCCATTTTAAACAAACTTTTGCCCCACAGAAGATGGCAGCCTTTCTAGATCATGTTCACATCTTTGCATGATAGAGGTTTAACCTGCATTTCTGGATGGCACGGTAAACTGTGCTCACAGATGGTGATTTCTGAAAATGTTCCTGAGCCCATACAGTGATTTCCATGACAGCATCATGCCTGTTTTTAATGCAGTGCTTCCTGATCACAGCTCCAATATTGATTATCAGCCTTGTCCCTTGCACTGAGATTTCTTCAGATACTCTGAATCCTTTAATGATGTTAGATGATGAGATATTCAAAGTCTTTACAATTTTGCATTGAGGAAGATTATTCTGAAATTGTTCCAAAATTTGTAGGCTCAGTTTGCTTTGTTTTTTTGCAGATTGGTGAACCTCTGCCCATCTTTACTCTGAGAAACTCTGCCTCTCTAAGATGCTCTTTTTATACCCAATCATGTCACTTACCTGTTGCCAGCTAACCTAATTAAACCTTCCTCCAGCTGTTTTTTCTTTCTCTTCCCGCTTACTTTTCCAGCCTTTTGTTGCCCCATCCCAACTTTACTGAGGCATGTTGCTGCCCTCAAATTCAATATGAGCTAACATTTTTCATGAAATAGTAAAATGTCTCAGGTTAAACATCTGATGTGTTTCCCATGTTCTGCTGTGAATAAATTATGGGTTTGTGAGACTTGCAAATCATTGCAACCTGTTTTATTTACATTTTACCCAGCATCCAAAATATTCTGGACTTGGTTGGGGTTGTAAGTACATCAGTCAAATGATATTATTTCAGTTAGTTTCCACTGTTTTTAAGGACAATTTTTTTGTGTGCAGTTTTGTTTTGTTATAGTTAACTATAGCCTTGTATCGAGTAATATCCACCGAGATTTATCCAGTATATTTGATGCAAAAACTTTTGTACTTTTGAGTAGAATTATGACCTTTTCTTGCAACCATTATTCAATACAAAACGACTCTTGTGTAGGGCCATTCTTCACATAATACCACAGGGCACAGGGCTGTGTGTGAGTCAGAAAATCGAGCCCACTTTTGTTTACTGTTTCATTATTGATTAAATATTCAGATTCCCTGTGGGAATGTTATGCCACCCCTAAAAACAAATCCAGCTGGGTCAAACTGGGGGCGCAGCGCCCTCTGCAGGATCAGCCTTCACGGGGGGGGAGGAGTCGCACGACCAGCTTTATAAAACGCCTTGATCCCAGAAACAAAAACAGTGCAGACAGACAGATAGCTACAGAAAGCGGAAAGGACACAACCGGAGGATACCGACCGCACCGTGTAACCTCACCGTTGTCTTGGAGCTGAGTGCGCGGACGGTCCGGTGTTGTTGACGTCTGTGTCGGTTAAGAAAACAGCGGAGAGGGGACGCTGCCGCTGGATCTACACTGCAACGCATCTGCGCAGCACGCAACAACCACGAAGAGGCTGAAAAGCATCGCCATCAGTGTTTACCACAATGCCGTTTTCCGTTAACGGCATCCTTTGCACGCTTGCGCTGCTGGTCCTGTGGCGGGCGGAGGAGCTGGCGGAAGCGTGCAGCTGCGCTCCGGTACATCCGCAACAGGCGTTCTGCAACGCCGATGTAGGTGAGTACAGCAACGGGGTCTGCCGCTGCAGCTGCTGTTGTTGTTGTTTATGTTTACCCGGCCCGTGTTGCGCCAGGCTCCTCCACAGCTAACGGGAGCTGCAGCCGCTCAGCCTGGGTCGGGTTGAATGGGCTCACCCAGGCTGCTGGAAACCGCTGGAAAACTTGAGGTGGAGGTGGGGGTGTTGCCCCCTCAAGGCCATGGCTGAGACAGTTTGCACTGCGCTCAGGCTGCACGCTTGCAGGCGTACGCAGATTCCATTGTCATATTTTTGCCTTGTCATGTTGATAATCTTAGACCTCCAAAATGTCTGCTGGCAAAGGAAAAGATGGACACACCATATCCTCTTCAACATCACTATAAGGAGTTAGGAGTGCAGCTGTGACACTTATTGATAAGTTAATGATGACCTTAATAAACTTTAATCTCCCATGTCCACATTAGGCAAACTCAAAGGGCGTACCAGCACTTTATTAGCGTGAGAGCTAAGATACAGGAAGGCGTCTGGGATAATCAAGGTGAACATAAAGCCTCAGCTCTCAGAGTGTTCGCTTACCAAGCTTCACCCTCAGCAGCCTCAGGACGAAGGAGCGTCGCCTGGATTTGCAGGGCAACGTGGCACCAGAGAGGGAAAAGACAAGGAGGGAGCGAGCTGAGGAGAGGACAAGGGATGGGGAAAGTAAGAGAGAAATTTAGGAGGGGGGGTTGAATCGCAACCACAGAATATGTCACACCACGAGCTTTCCTCCCCCACATTTTTAAAAAAAATTTCCATTCCTGTCCAGTTTCTTCCTGCATGGGGTGGTGCTGAGAGGAATTACAGGAATGTTTCTGGGGTTTTCCCAACTTTGCTCCGGTGCAGTGTACTGACACACGCTCACACACACACTCCTTCATGGCCCAGATAGACAACTAAGGGTCTGCTGCCATGCATGGTAGATTCTCACACACTTGCACACACGCACGCACACTGGCTCGGATGACATCTGGCCATGAGTTCAGGGTGTGTTTTAGAGGGAAAAAGCAATAAAAGTCACAGTCCAAGTTAAAATATGCATGGTATGAATGAGAAAGCTGAAGCGCACACATTTTTTTTTTTTCATCCTACTTTTGACTGTTAAGGCACCAAAGATGTAGAGCATGTGTGTGTTGGGGGGGGGGTACATCCGTGTAATATCTTATTGCAAAATGACAGCTCTATTTTCAGGTGTGACTCAATCTCTCACTGAGCTGGCAGGTCTTGCAGACAAGATGTCTCATGGGCAGGGTGTTTCATTTGTTTTTTAAAGTGTGTGTGTGTGTGAGAGAGTCAGGAAAGCTTTTGTCACAGCTGAGGGAGGATGCACACAAACCGCAACTGTCCGGCCGTTAAAACTCCAGAAACATCCAGATGATACACTACAGAGAAAGAGGGGTGGATTGGGTTTTGAGAGCTTGGGAAGGGTGGGAGTTGGTTTAAATGTGCATGTAGGCGGCAACAAAGTGACATTGTCAAAAGTTACGCGGTCTGACAATTGGGATTTGTTTTGGTGGAATGGGATCCCATGCTTTGCTTGTTGATACACATACTGCATAGGCAGGAACCAGGTGTGTATGTGTGTGTGTGTGTGTGTGTGTGTGTGTCATCATCTGTTTTCCAGGCAAAGTGATTCTCTAGGTCAGACCACAAGCCATAAAAATCATGCAGTGTCGTGCACCCACTATACAATCACACACACACGCGATATACATGTACGGAGACAAACATCCTCTTTTCATATAAATCTGTGCCCACAAAGGGGAACTTCCCATCAGCCCTTCCCACGCTGTCTGCAGAAAAGCAGCAGTGGACACCGGCACGTGTCCCTAACACATGTCTTAAAAATATCATGACTCTGCTTTGGAGGATCATTAATAAGAACTTTGGGCTGAAAAATCAAATTTGTAGAAAACACTGATGTAAAAAATAAAGCTGATACAGATATTTTCTGTCTTCAGTGACAGGGAAACAAAGATTTACTGTAAACCATCCAGGTGATCTTAAAGTCTTTCAGATCTTCACCACACCAATTCTAAACATTTAGCTAATGTGACATTGATGTGCACAACAGATGAACTCCGGCCACAGCCCTCGGTGAATATCTTCTTATTTACTCATTAGCTGATAACAGATAACAAGTCTGGGAAGTAATGTGCCTAACTTTTAGTGTTCGCACTGCGTGACTTAACTGCTGCTGACTTGACTTAATGATGCTTTTACTGCATAAAAAGGTTTAATTGTTCCCAATTTTTTTCTTCATTTTTCACAATAGCAAGAGAGCTGCCTGAGAGTGTCAGAGATGCTGTTAACAATTGCCGAAATTCTTCAAAACTTTGGCAAAAAAGGAAAATGGAAAGCTTATGTCCAAAAAGTGGAATAAAACATCAGTGGTGGCTCAGTGCATATATCATACACTCCTCACTGACCTAAGTAGGGTTTGATGGGCAAAGGCTGAGGAGTTGACCACATTTGCACATGTTTTTGCAAAAAAAATTGCATATTGTTACTTCAGGCCAGTCAAGTCAAGCTTGGCTTTCAATCTGGTACATCATCTGATTTCATTGTCAGCTGATAGCCTAGCTGATCTCCTTCTAATGCATTTTACCAGCAAATAAAATGTAAGGTGGGCTGTTTAGACCAAAATTTCTTCTTTCTCTGCAGGCTGCTTTGCAACCCACCTCCACGCCAGCTCCTCCTCTTCATGCTGATTCAGTCAGTGTCATGCCAGCTCTAGTGACTGTGTCGTGAAGACCAAACGGAGTAAACCAGAGCTCTCAGGTCTTCACACAGATGTTACCAGAGTGCTGGCTGAATTGTGTTTGAGGGCGGTTTGTCTCCATTCAAATGACAGGTTAAACAGAAGGCTTACATACGTCTGGAGCTGAACAAACCACACAAAGAAAGTCGGGGATCATTTGGTGGTCACTGGCGTATGAAAAAAGAAATGGGTAGTCATGCAGTGGAATGAATGGGGGGGGGCACTTAGGATGTGGTGTGTGTGTGTGTGTGTGTGTTTATATGGAGTTTGCATGGAAAACATTGCGCAGTGTAACTGATACGCATGTAGAAGTCATTACGCGTCGCCCTGGTCTAAGGTTAGGGGACTGTTCAAAATGTGGGTCAGTTGGTGGTTTATGGAGGGGCTTCCTGGCTGCTGATTGAGTCCTGCTGATCAGATGACTTCTGGATCAACCTGCGGTGAAACTGCTGCCTGCAGGCTCCTGGTAGTCATGCTGAGTAGTCAGCCACCTCTGCAGCACACTGTTTACGCTGCACAGGATGATCCGTTCTGGCTTTATTGCAGGGGAGAAACTAACTGAGAAATAAAGGTCTGCAACACTAAGGTAGACAGATAAGCTTCCATAACAGCAATCTATTGTGAATAACAGGGTAGTTTCCTCTCAGTATTGTGTCCTTCTGCTGATTCTTTGCTCATTAGTTTGTGGCTCCGAATGAGGTCAGGAAATGAGAGCGGAAAAACTGGAAGGAATGCAGGAGTGAGTGCCAAACAGGTATACTGCTGTGTGTGTTTATGTGTCCTCTGGCTGCTGCTGCTGAACATTTGCATAACCATCAAAGTGCAAGTAAAATGTAAGGGTTTGGTTCGGAGGAACTTGGTTTCTCTAAAAACCTTAAAATGCAATCTGTTAGTGCTCATGGGGCTGATTGAAAAACAGCTCATTATTCTTCTGTTACACAAGAGGTTTCTTCTTAAACCTTTCATCCTCTTCTCTTTTAATTCTGGTGAATCAAAACCTGTTCTGTATTTTAGACTTTAGGGTTTTCTTTTTAAGGCAAAAAACATACTACATATCTGTCGGTTGAGAGGCTTTCCAGCAAGGCCTCCTTCTTCATCATCCTCTTGAGGATTTTTACCGATGTACTGCAAGCCTGCTAAGCCTGACTCGGTTCATTTTGGGGCCGAAACGTGTGATTGCTATATTTTTACGAATTTTTCTTTTTCTTAGGCATGTACGAAATGCCTGTGAAGTTAGCTATTGTATCTCATCAGCCTACTGTTACATTTACACATTAATAAACAAACTGAAAGAGTTAACCAAACTATAAAGCACAGTCATAGCAGTGCAGTCACACGAATGATCTGAACCTGGAGCGTAGGTGGGAAAAAAACGGCATTGTGTGCAGGTAATTTTCACGGTGTTATGACTAAAAGTGTTTAAATCCCATCCAATTTTAACACAATTTAATACTTTTAAGGCTTTTTATTAATATACTTAAAACATTTTAAAAATTTGTAACGTCTCACCAACACCCTAAATTAGAAGTCCAAAAGATGCCGATATAAGCACAGCCCCACAAACGCTGAGATGGCTTTTTCGTGTGGGAAACCGTTCTAAAGGGTCGTAGAGGTGCCATCACTCTGTTTTTAGTCTCCACCAGCTGACTATGTTTCTGAGCTTATTGAGATTTTTTTTTTTTTTAAAGTTTTTTTATACCAGCTGCAGGGTGAAATAAAGCCCTGCTGTGGACATGAACATGAACAGCTGGAGACACAACGACCAAGCAGTCATTCCTCTTATACTTGTTTGAAGTCCGCCTCCTGGGGTGCATGTGTAGTTGGTGCATTTTAATGTTAAGTCTCTGCAGACAACTCTGCATAGTCTCAAGAAATTGGCATTTTGTAATCAAATTTTGATCACAATCTGAAGAAGCCTCTTGGGTAAGAGGCCAAACTAATAATGAGATGCGTTCAATAAGAATTTCAGTATTTATTTACTTCAAGTGCTCTATATCATTGTAAATGTTTGTCAGACAAGAAAATATCTCTTGAAGATGTTGCTTTGGACACCTTTATCACTTTCATTTCATAGACTCAATGACTGAACAGTACCGAGTTAAGCTGCATGTGTAGAAAACACTCATCTTAGATCAAGGAGCAGGAGAAGGACAGACGTTAACTCTGGGAGCTGTGAACCTCCAGATTTGTGTCTGCTCTAAGCCGTAAACTGAACCCGAGAGTATAAGAGCAGCAGCAGTCAACTATGTGTGTGTGTGTGTGTGTGTCCTCTGTTCCTGCTTACTTTATGTTTTTCCCCTGTTATTGCTCATATTTTCCATTCTGAATAAATGCCCTAAGCATAGTTGAAGCTTGAAGTCAGTCAGGCCATTAAAACACACATGTGCACGCATGCACACACACACACACATGCACGCAGACACACGCATGGTGAGAAACCAACCTCAGGCCAAGTCTTTCTCCATATATCACCTTTCAAGTTGTATTCTTAATCCTTAATTCTTGTCCTGCGATCGTTTCCCTGGTCATGTTTTGAAGCAGGAAGGTTTGTGCTGCAGATCAAGTCATGTGTCTGGCCCTCATGTAGTGTTGGCTGCTGGAAACCTCTGGTTGGGTTTTCATTGACTGGACTGCTTCAGATGCTGAAATTCATTTTGTTGCGGTGTGTGGATGAGATCTCAGGCAGCTCTAGGGGTCATTTGGGCTTTTGTTAACCTGTGATGTGGAGAATGAGTCAGTAGCAGTGTTTCCCACACATAGATCCTACTTAAGTGGGTAACAGAGGTGTAATATGGTAATGAGGTGTAATCTCAATCCTCTGAATGCTTTTACTTCAACTCCATTGTTTTGGACTGCAGTAGGTGGAAAACCATCTAATATGGTACTACTCCGAACCGACTGAAGCTGCAGTGCAGCGCAATGACTACCATGACCTGCTGCAGTCCAAGGCGGTGGAGTTCATCTACAGGGTGAGACACTCACTGGAGAGGCAGCTGATTATGCTGATCAGTTATTTGTCACAAAGTCCTCTGCAGCTACAAAGTATCCAAGAGGTAAATGGCAAAAAAGAATAAAATACAGATAGAATGTCTAAAACTGTGTTCAGA
Organism: Pterophyllum scalare; assembly: GCA_024447675.2. Taxonomy (NCBI): domain Eukaryota; kingdom Metazoa; phylum Chordata; class Actinopteri; order Cichliformes; family Cichlidae; genus Pterophyllum; species Pterophyllum scalare. The sequence continues at coordinate 16,246 of JAMQGT020005902.1, forward strand.
AATGCTGTTAACTCATTAATTTCTCCAAATATAGTGGCCACCCGTTCGTGGGAAGTAGATTGAAATTTCAGATGCTTACTCGTCCTCATTATCAGAGACACTGATCATTGTGAAAGCGGTGAACATTAACAGCTACTTTTTTTTCAATCCAGTGATGAATTTTTAATTGTAAATAAAATGATTCTCAGAATCTGGAGACTCAAGCCAAGTGGCTGGCAGGCAATAAATGTAGTGTACTTTATAATGAATAGGGACAGATTTTGGACATAGCCATTACGCTATGTTACATTGTATGGGAGACACTGTAATCACCAGTTTCACTTACATTACATCGAATGTTTCTGTAATCCAGTATATCCAATATATAATATATGGTGTACTGTTATGCTGAAGTAGCCGCATTAGTAGGTCTCACTTGTATAACTGCAGGAAAAAATATCAGTGTTTGCACAGTTTGCCTGCTAAGTGGTATGGCATCGAAGGCATGAAGGTAAACGTTTGTGTCTTTCTGTTTTGTTTACAATAATTCTTATTTATATTTCACTGGGCTTTGATGCAGCCCCTCAGCCCAACCACTTTCAAGCTGTTTTAGCTCCTTTAAGTCCCATCTACCCATAAAGCAATTTGCTACTCACGCATAGGGGTGGGCAATGTAGCCTCAAAATTATAACATGACATTTCAAGAAAATGTCACACTTCCTAATTTGAAGTGTGAATCTACTGAAACAAGAGTCCAGCAGCAGCATTGTAGTGCAAGAGTAAGGATGCAGCATAAGTTAAATGTTAGCACAAAAGTAACCTAGGTAGTGTTTTCCCTGGGGAGTTTTAGGTAAGGGTATAAAACAACTTAACATTTTAGCTTAAGCAGTGACTGAAGTAACTTAACCTTGTAACACATCAGGAGCTGCACAATATCATCATATAAGCAAACTGAAAAAAAAATTCTCCCTGTGATGTTTTGTGCTTTACCATCAAGTAACAGCATCAATAATGTGCATCCACTTTGCTCTTCCTGTCATATGGAGCGCAGCTAATGAGGACCCCTCCTTTGTAGTCTGGCTGTACTCCACAGTATGTCTTTTTTTGTTTGTTTGTTTTGTTTTGTTTTTTTGGCCTCAAGTGGCGAAGCACATTTGTTGTTTTCCGCCTGTAGCGGGACCAGCTTTCTTGCATATTTTGCAGAGTTGGAGGTTGCTGGTGTAGCTCCCTTTTTGGGTACTAAATGGCCATTGGAGGCAGACCCGTGGCTCTCGCTCTCAGACATGTCTGGGCTCGTCTTGTTGTTGTGCACACTGGGGAATGTAGTCGCATGGCATTGCTATAGCAATTATATCGCTATGATAATTTTTGTCACGTGAAGATTTATACTAGTATACTGTAGTATACTGCTTTGGTATGAAGGACAGTGAGTAAAGCTTCAGTGATTTCCTGCCTCTCTGACATCATGTTTCTGTGTTTCCCAACCAGTGATCCGAGCAAAGGTGGTGGGAGAGAGAGAGGTGGATTCTGGGAATGATATCTATGGGAACCCCATCAAGAGGATCCAGTACGAGGTCAAACAAATCAAGGTGAGAATATCCTCAGTGTTTCAGTCAAAAGGGTTTGACAGTGAGTCTGGTTTTTACGACCCGTACACTGTGGGTTTTCTTTCAGATGTTCAAGGGGCCTACCCAGGACATCGAGTCTGTCTTCACTGCTCCTGTGTCCGCTGTTTGTGGCGTTACCCTCGATGCCACCGGCAAGAAGGAGTATCTGATCATTAGGTGTGTGTGGTGCTCTTGTGTCTCCTCCTTGTCTCTCTAAAGTGATATTACAAATGAAACCTGAAAATCTCAACCAACCTGTGGAAAAGAAGCAGCTTTATTTCCATTCTGCACATGTGAAACATCCCTGTTTCAGTTGGGGGGGGGCTGACATATATAAACGTGTAAAACAAAAAGTGAAGCAATACGTAACTGAACGAAGTAAGATGCACAA
>JAMQGT020005903.1:0-39404 GCA_024447675.2 Pterophyllum scalare
TTATGTTAATTGTACTTGGTTCAGTTACGTATGCTGTTGCAGTTTAATTTTCAGTTATTATTTTAGTAGTTATAAAACAAATTATTCCCCAGGATTCGTAGCTTGATTATCAATTATGTGACTGACCATGCCTACAGTTTTGCTGCTGACAACACACTATTTTTCTATCCTCTATTTTGAACCAAAGTGAAAAAGCTCAGCAACTATTGAATAAATTACTATTGAAGTCTGTACACACATTTTGATATTCAGTGAAATTGATACTTATTGGTATTTGGCACAAACTTCCATGTCTCTCTCCAAAGAAACTGTAACAGCTTTGATGTTCAACTGACCTCTTCATCTCGTACCGTCAGCTAGTGAAACAGCGTTTTTGTAAAATGAAAAGGAAAAACAAAAAAACTACCCGATTCATATGTCAGTGCTTTAATATGAGGATCGTAATGATTGTCCCAGCTAAACATCAGCATGTTAACATCGCCACTGTAAGCACGCTGCCATGCTTCACACTGCGTAAATGCACCCTCACAAAGCCCCCAGTTTACATCTATTCTCTTCATTTTTTTCAAACTCTAACTGAAATTCAATACGACTCTTTTCCTTTCTTGATCGCCAGTGACTTACATACTACATAAAACTTACATAAACTTTCATAAAACTAACAACATGAAACTTATCGGAAACAAGTACAGGATGTGTAAGTGAACACAGTTTGTGAAGACCTAACATTAGATAATTGTTTATTAATGTAGGCATTGTTGTGTCCCGCCACTTTCCCATTCCCATGTTCTCAGTTTTGAAAGATCATTGTCTGTTTGAGGCACTCTGTTATCCACCTGAAGAAACACACACACACACACACACACACACACACACACAGGCATAACGTATCAGGCCCCTAAGGTGCAGTTAACTGGAGTCTGCAGCTAAGCTGTTATCTTTGCAATTCATTATTATTAGAGGAAACTGCCTATCCTCCTCCTTAACTTCCATTTCTTATGGTCCTCCTCTCTTTTTATTCTCTCTGCCGTATTCCAGCAATCGCTTCCTGCCTCTCATAGATCTGTTTTGACCTTCAGTTGTGACAATGCCATTCTTAATGCAGCGTCCATATTTGTCCAATCTGACAAGATAAGCAGGACAGAAATATATCAACATGAAATTGCTTCTATCTTAACAAATTTCTGGGGAAAAATGTGAAGAAAAAAAAAGATGGGCACTGAGAAATAAAGGGAAATAATAGAAAAAAGTCATTTACGTTCATTTTCATCTGCAAAATTTGACACCAATAGAAACAGAAGAATAGGTTTGACTTTCGATATCTGTAGGTACTTCAGTAGGAGATATATTAGGAAATTCCTCAATAATTTGGCTATGGAAACAGTAAAGTTATGGGAATAACTGACTGAAGTACAAATTGTCATTTGAAGAAAAAACAAACTGAAGGAAAAAATTGCAGGGCTGTAAACAATGTCTCCAGTCTGTGTGTGTTCAAGTGCGCACAGTGAGAGAGCATTTATAATATTAAGAATGCAAAGTGGATCAGCTAAATGAAATTCAGCCCTCATAATTATTTACTCCTCTGTTTTAGATGTTGGGCCATTGAGTTTCTTGTATTCTGAGCACTCGTAACATAAATCAATTTACGAAACTTGTATTATAAAAATATTTGAAAACCACATGTTAAAGCACTTTGTATTTCAAGTGCCATTACCAACTCTCAAGGTGGCATTTTGGCTGAAAAGGCCAGTGGTTGGTGTGACGCCATACACAGTAATTTGTCTGTAATGCAGTAAAGTAATGCATTAGTGTTCCTAAATTTAGTAATCACATGTGTTAGTAATAATGCCTTTTTCAAAAACCTCTATGGACAAAATGACAGCAAAATACCAATGGCTAACCTCAGTTCAGACAAGAAATCACACAAACAACTGTATTTTTTAATATCCATCCAGCCATTCTCATCTGCTTAACCTGTTCGGGGTCATGCGGGGTGGTGGTGGTGGTGGTGGGGTTATAATAGTTTTGGATTTTACATTATTACTTGTGCATTAGTTTATATTTTTGGTTTTATGCTTAGTTTTAGTTAGTTTCAGTATTAGTTTTAGTTTGAGCATTTTCATACTTAATCAGGCGCCCTTTAAAGAAATCTATTCAACAGCCAACTGTTCACAGACAGCAGCACTACATGCTAAATGTGTGTAACATTAAGGACACACATGAACATCAACAGGGAGAAACAAAGAAAAATATGAACTCCAAAACTCAATAAATTCCACAATAAACTTCCAATAAAGTTCAGCGTCAGTGCAACAGATTAACAACATCTACATGTGGTGTTTGACACAAACTCTTTGAAGGAGTCAGAGGTCAAATCCAGCTGCATCCTGATGTTCTCCACCTGAAGCTGCTTCTGTTTTGGAGCTAACTTGGTTAGATGCTCCTAATTAGACTTGCAGGGTCTTTGCGGCCTCTGTGCACAACCTACGGAAGTGGCCGACCTCATGTCCGCATGTGTAGCTGGATTGTGTGTTAATTACCTAGTGGTTGTGTGCTGGTGTTTTTTGGTCCTTGCTCTTTGTGCTCAGTTTTTTTGGCTGCAAACATATTTCTCCCTGTTTTTTTTCACTTTCTTCATTCCCTCACATCCATTCCGATAGTTTCAGCAGTCTCCCTCCAGGAATTTGCTGACATTTGTGAGTCCTTATATTGGTGCTTTGATTATTATTCCTGATTGTTATTATCTGACTGATAAAGTAGCTGGAAACGCACAAAGACTAAACAGGTTAATCACAACGTTGCGGACTGCGTGGATCCGACAAGTAGTCACGTTTCTCCGGAGGTGCGCCAGGTTAGCTCGTAGCCACAGAACGGTTTCCGTAGCTGCCCTGTGTGCGCTTCTCAGGTGGACTTTGATGTTTGTGTTTTCTTCCTGACTGAGGAGTGCTCCGCACATTTTTCATCATCCACAACAAGACACACTTCTATCTGTGCTATTGTAGTAAAAAAAACTCCATATGGGACTCTGCTGCTTTCTCTGCAGACCGCTGCATTACTATGAGGAGCAGCACATTGTGCGCGCACACGCACATGTGCACACACGCACATGTGCACACATGCACACAGTTGCCCGATGGCACTCCGAGCTTAAACTCGGAGAGCGGAAAATTTTTTTCATATCAATCCACAAGACTTTAAAAAATGACAATATCTATAATTTCAGTTAGTTTTAGTTAGTTTTTAAAGTCAATTCAGTTTTAGTTAGTTATCGTTTTTTCCTTTAAATTTTAGTTTTTATTTATTTCAGTTAACGACAATGTTTTTTCAATTTCAGTTTTCGCCATTTTTTGTTATTATTATTTATCAATCAGGCCAGAACATGCTAATGCAAAGCTAGTAGCTAAAACCCTACAGAACACCAGCAATGCTCCGACTGGGTCCCAGAGGTGTTCTGCTGGATTTAGGTCAGGCCAGTATGGTATCAGTTCCTTCATCCTCCAGGAATTGCCTGCATACTCTCGTCACATGAGATAGGCATTGTCATACAACGGGAGGAACCCAGGACCACTGCACCAGTATCAGGTTTGACAATGGGTCCAATAATTTCAGCTTGATACCTAATGGCAGTCAAGGTGCTGTTACCTAGCCTTTAGAGGTCTATCTGTCACTGCATGGATATGCCTCGCAGACTATCGCCCACCACCAAACCAGTCACGCTGAATGATATTACAGTCAAAATGGCTTTTCCAGACCCTTTCATGTCAAATGTGCTCAGGGGTTACCTGGTCTCTCTTCTGGTATTCTATGGCAAATACCAAATGGGCTCCATAGAGCCAGGCAGTGAGCACAGGCCCCACTAAAGGGCATCAGGCCACCCACATGAAGTCCATTTCTGATAGTTTGGTTTGAGACAAAATTTTGCAATTTTGTAGTGTCCTGTTCCTCCTTCCAGAATGGTGCAGATACTTCTCCTGCTGATGGGTTAAGGACCTGTCCAGCTCTCTTAGAGTAACTGCCTGTCTCCTGGAATCTCCTCCATGCTCTTGAGACTGTGCTGGGAGACACAGGAAACCTTCTGGCAATGGCACATACTGTATGTACCATGCCATCGTGGAGGAGTTGGACTATGTGTGCAGGGTCCAAGTATGGCTTTATGCTATCAGTAGTGATACCGACCCTAGCCAAATGCAAAACTAGACATTCAGAAAAGAAGAGAAGGGAACAAATGTCAGTGGCCTCCGCCATTTAAAACCATTCCTGTTTTGGGGGTTGTCTTATTGTTGTGTCAGGGTGTGGGGTAGGTGGTGCGGCCTGTGTGTCCTTTTCCTTCTCTCCGTAGGCTGGGTGGCTGGGCCGTCTTGCGCTGGGCGGAGCTGGGGGCTGTACTCAACTGGCGGGCGCACCGGATGCTCATCCATGGGAAATTACCTCTGCTCTTAAGACCAGCTGTATCCCCCAGTCTTCACCGGAGTGTTGTTACAATCACCGGGTAACAATCTTGGAGCCTGCCCTTGTCTGTTCCGAGCTAAGTCCACTGTTTCTTACCTCTTACCACCTGCCTCGCCTGTTTCCAGGTCCCAGACGGCGTTCCGCGATCTTCCAGCCCCCCAGCCTGCCTGCCCTCCCGGACCACCTGTTCCGCATCACCTGCCCCCCTACCTACTGGGATAGTTCCTGCCAACATCTCCATAAGCCAGTTCCACTCATCTCTTCCTCCTAGTCTTGTTAAGAGCCTGCCTCTCTATCGACTCCGCTAACCGCTGTCCCCCTCTCCTTAGATCCCTCTCCCGTGATTCCTGTACTGCGGACGCGGCGTCTGACTCACCTGACGCTCACTCCTGTATAGACCGCGCTGACCCGTCACTGCTTCTCTGAAAGTTCCCCTCTTAGTTGTTTGTTTTCCGGTTAGGTATTTTGTGTTGTTTCTCCTAGGCTTCAGGAGTGTATTTTGGCCCAGGTTGAGATTTGGGATTTTGTGTTTTAGTTCTGTTCACTTGTGCCTCCCAAATAAAGCTGTTTGAGTTAGTTCTGCCTCTCGCATTCTGCATTTGGGTCCACCCCTTCCCAGCACACAGCCCCCCCACACGTGACATGTTGCCCCTCTAGTGCACCTGTTGTTGTTTACTTCATTGATACAAAAGCAGCTGAAAGCATAAAAAAAACAAAAACATGCATTTGTTTGTGCAAGAAGGCCAACAAGATGGAATTTCGTTGAGATCATAGAGCCTACAAGTTCCATCCAGTGTCTTAGATGAAGCTGCATTTTAAGAGAAATTACCTAACACGGTGTATTTCTGAAAACAAAGTGTGAAGTTGTGCAAAATAATATTCAAGTTTGGGTTTTTTAATGTGATTTATGTTTCTCAGAAGACTTGGCTGACATTCATGCTGCCCTTTTCCTCTTCAGAACTATGAAGGCCACCACCTTATCGCCACCTTGCCATTTGGGACGCAAACCTTTAACCTTTTCACGGTAAATGCTCCATCATTTGCCTCAGTGCGCCTGTCGCCGTCGTCCAACCCCGTCCAAGAAGCACTTTAAAAACTTTTTAAATTTTAAAAAGTGGTGTTGAGTGATGCATTGAGACAGGAGTGAAGATGGGGAAAAGCGTCAGTCTTTGACTTTTAGAGAGTTAAATTGAGGTAGAATGCAGAAACATGGCATTTCTAAAGCCTCTCAACCTTTTTTTTTTTTTTTTTTTTCAGTGAGTCTGGGTGAGGGAGGGTGATGCAGCCTGTTTAAATCACACCATGAATCCTGCAGGTGTGAAAAAAAAGAGTGGAAAGAGAAAGCCTTGAGGTGTTTTAAAAAGTTATAAAAGTCCCTACTGAGTTACTGAGGTGGGACAGGAGAAAGTCAAGGTACATTAGACATTTGTCTTTGTGGAAAGAATGTGTGTGTATGTTTGTGTGCAAGAAAGATCAAGAAACAGAAATTTTTGTGTAGCTCGGTGTATGTGTGTGTGTGTGTTTGCTTGTGCAAGAGTTCAGTGTTAAGGAGCGCAATGACCAGTAAAGAGTAAATTCAATATCTGAGCAAATCTGATGAGTGGATGTATAAACATTTTCTATGTATATAAACTGTGTGTGCACTTTTTCCCACATATGAATGTGTATTTGAAAAAGAAAAAGTGTATGGTGATAACGTTCAATCCTCATGTGTGCTTCATACTAAATATCGTTTAAGAGTGGCAGTGGTGCTCGCCTTGCAGCCGGAGGGTTGCCGGTTCGAGCCCCTGCCCCTGTGCTGCGTTGTGTCCTTGGGCGAGACACTTAAACCACATTGCCTGACGGCAGCGCCGGTCTCTGGCTGCTTGACCACAGATGCGTGACCTGGAACGATCAGTTCGTCGTGTGCCTTGTGTGCACAATGACAATGAGTTGAATCTAACATCTAATCTAAGAGGAAGTGAAAAATATAGCGAGATGGAAAATATGAAAGGATGGAATTTGACATCAAAACAATGGATTTCACTGCATCAGCAATTTTACTTCATTTCTTTTTTCCGTTCACATTCACCTCATATTGACAGCATACCATTCACAAACTAATTTATAAATGATCCGTCCATCCACGCATCCATTTTCTTCCACTTCTCCAGTTCGGGGTTGTGTGGGGTTGGATAAGCATAAATGATTAATTTATATTGCATTTAATTTATTTCTTGAACGAGTTAACTATGGGTGTTAAAAATAGCTGCTGCTGTGCAAAATGGTGCAACACAAGGACCACCGCTGTTGTTGAACAGCTGACGACACATTAATCGAAAAGCACCGTGTGCACGCATGGTTTTATAAAAATAATGTATAAGCGCATTCGCTTTTGGATATCCAGAAAGTTTTAGTAAAGTTTACATGGATCTGGCTCCTGATGGTTAAATTATCTTTCATATGTGTGCATATGGTGAGAATAAACGCACAAAGATTTAGCCGTGGGTGTTAGCTTATTTATTTCCAGTTGGTCTCTTTACAATCTGCCACTTCATTGCAAACTTCCCGGAACTTTGTACATTTGTACAGCTGTCTCGTCATGATGTCTCATACTTTTGTGTGCCTATGCGCGATACACATTGCCTGACAAATCCTTAGGTTGCTACTGAAAATGATTTTCAGAGGCTCTCGTCGTCCTCCTCGCTGTGAAATGTAGCTGAGGAAATGGCTAATGGCAGAGTGCACAGGGAGAAAAAATGTCAAGCAATTTCATGCCTTTGTGCCTCCGATGGGGTGCCAAGCTGATAATTTAATCAGTAGTGAAAGACTAGCTTCACTCCTCCACAACTTTAGCCATTCCATCCATTGTTCATTGACTTGTTTTTGCAACGAAAAAAGAAGCATTGGAAACAGAAATTTACATAAAAAGACAGGAAATGAGAAAGAGAGAGGAGGGGCAGATAACAAATGGATGTGTGAAAAGAAAAATATGAAAAGGTTAAAGTAAACGTGCATTGTGTCTCTCCATAAATACTAGTACGCCTCCGTCTTACACAGTATGAACAAAAATAAAAATAAAAATAATATCTTGAAATGCTGCTTATGTTTTTGATTCATGAAGACATTATGCAGACGTAATGTTTGCTTTCTTTATGACAAAGTAAGAGAAGTGACCTGCAGAAATTATGCCCTTATGGGTGCATCACTTGAAACCATGACAAGGTTTCATTGTAAATATTCAACTTAACTCAAATATACGCAACATATAGAATGTGAACAATGAAACAGAAAACTGGAACTCCTACATATAACTCTGCCCGTACATTATAGTCCACTTCTCTTTGGAGAAAGTTTTACTTTACTGGAATACTATATCTATATCTATATAAACTAATTCACCCCATGAGAAAAAGAACTACACTACGTGAGTTATTACGGTGCATACATACATGATTGTTTGCTGCCTTAAAAACAAATAAACAAACAAAAAAAAACCCAAAGTAGCCTTGTTTCTCCTTGATGCCTAAAGACACAACAAAAGCAGCAAGGTGTACGCATTTGCTTCTCTCTCAAGACTGGACATAAGGTCAGAAAAACAACATGACAGTATATGCCTTGGTTCATTATTACTGTCTCGGTATTCCATACAGCAGACAACACAGAGAAACGTTAGAGTGCCTCACAAAAGCAATATAATTATGAGTAGGCAACATGCTGACAACTGAAAAAAGTAACCTTTTCTCAGATAATAACAAGAATTTAGTTTCATAGGTCATATTCTTAATTTCATAGATTTGATAAGTAATTTTTAATTATTGTTTACTAACTGTTAAAACATTAATATTTAACAATTTTATTTCTTTTTTTTTTAGTTTTATTTAATTTTACTTTTTTTGTTTTTAAACTGTTTGCCTTTTGTTGTGTGTTTGTTTTGTCCCTAGCCAGATAGATGCCCTTTGAGCAGGGCATTTTTGACCAGGATATGTCCTTCAATGCACATATTAAATAAATACGTAGGACTGATGCTGAAAAACGAATCCATGCATTTATTACTTCTAGGCTGGACTACTGTAATTCATTATTATCAGGCTGTCCTAAAAGATCCCTGAAAAGCCTTCAGCTGATCCAAAATGCTGCAGCTAGAGTACTGACAGGGACTAGAAAGAGAGAGCAGATTTCTCCCATATTGGCTTCTCTTCATTGGCTCCCTGTTAAATCTAGAGTAGAATTTAAAATCCTTCTCCTAACATACAAGGTCTTGAATAATCAGGCCTCATCTTATCTCAAAGACCATATGGTACCATTTCACCCCAATAGAGCACTTCGTTCTCAGACTGCTGGCTTACTTGTGGTTCCTAGGACACTTAAGAGTAGAATGGGAGGCAGAGCCTTCAGCTTTCAGGCCCCTCTTCTGTGGAACCAGCTCCCAGCTTGGATTCGGGAGACAGACACCCTCTCTATTTTCAAAATTAGGCTTAAAACTTTCCTTTTTGATCAAGCTTATAGTTAGGGCTGGATCAGGTGAACCTGAACCACCCCTTAGTTATGCTGCTATAGGCCTAGGCTGCTGAGGGGGGGTCCCATAATGCACTGTTTCTTCTCATTCACCTTTATTTACTTGTGTATGCTTCACTCTGTATTTAATCATTATTATTAATCTCTGGCTCTCTTCAACAGCATGTGCTTTGTCCTGTCTCTCTCCCCTCAGCCCCAACCGGTCACAGCAGATGACTGCCCCTCCCTGAGCCTGGTTCTGCTGGAGGTTTCTTCCTGTTAAAAGGGAGTTTTTCCTTCCCACCGTCGCCAAGTGCTTGCTCATAGGGGGTCGTTTTGACTGTTGGGTTTTCTCTGTGTTATTGTAGGGTCTTTACCCACAATACAAAGCACCTTGAGGTGACTGTTCGTTGTGATTTGGCGCTATATAAATAAAATTGAATTGAATTGAATTGAATTGAAGAGACACGCTGTTGTATACCATGACTGTAAAGCCCCGAGGCAAATTTGTAGTTTGTGATGTCACTGAACAATATACACTCACCGAACCTTTGATACAAGGCAGGATGGGTCTATGTTTTATTCATATAGTTTACACCAAATTCTGACCCTACCATACAAATGTTACACAACAAATCAGGACTCATCAGATCAGGCAACAATTTTCCAATCTTCTTTTGTCCAGTTTTTATGAGCTGCTGTGAATTGTAGCCTCTGTTTAATATTCTTAGCTGACAAAAGTGTAGCAGAAATGTGGTCTCTTCCAAAGGTTTGATACATTGTTCACTCACAGACGCTCTTCTGCATGCCTTGGTTGTAACGAGTGGTTATTTGAGTTACTGTCGCCTTCCTATTAGCTCGAGACAGTTTGGCCATTCTCCTCTGACCTCTGACACCAATAAGGTACTTTGCTGAGAAAAATGCTGCTCAGTGGGTATTTTGTCTTTTTTGCACCATTCTCTGTAAACCCTTGAGATGGTTGTGCGGTGAAATCCCCATAAATCAGCAGTTTCTGAAACACTCAAACAAGCCCATCTGGCATAAATATGCATGTCACATTGAAGTCACTTAAACCCTCTTTCTTCACCATTCTGTTGCTCTGTTTGAACTTCGGCTGGTTGTCTTGACCACACCTACATGCCTAAATGCATTTGGCTGATTAAATATTTGCCTTAGTGAGCAAGAGAGCAGGTGTACTTAAGGAAGTGGCTGTTAAGTGAAAGTACAATGTCATCAGGTTTGGGCAAACTTAGGCAAAAGATATGTATCTTTTTATATTTTCAAAGAAAAGTACATCTATTTCACATAAAAATAAGCCTTTTTAAAATGATAATGAACTGTTATCTAAAAAAAGAAAAAAAGAAAAATTAAACTCGCACAGTTGCTTGTGTGGAGACAAATCATGTTAGCGGACTTAAGGCTCAGTGTGACAGCTGGAATAAGACATCATTTTAAGAGGCTACAATCCCTTGCTGCATTAATGACATCTGCAGCTATTGTATTTCAGACCTTGTTATTCAGTGTGCCTTGCAAATGTAAAATTGTATTTTGTGTGGATTGGATGAAACTTTAATTATCCCTATGGGGAAGCTGGGTATTTGCTGCAGCAGTGAGGAATAGGTATGAATAGCACAAGTGCAGAGCACTGAAGATAATTTGATAAAAACCCGTCACAGAACAACACGCTGGAATTAAGACAACTGATGAAAAGCAAGGGTGCCCTCACCAAGGAGTTTACAGGTCAGAGGTGCATCTGCAGTGCGTGACTTTAACTGTTAACATTACCAGTTATATGGATGGAATAGCATATGTTGGGTATGAGACTGAAGGCTAACCAGAAGGTGAAGATGTGCTGAATTTTATTTAAAATAAACACATATTTACAGAAAAGGACGCATCACATTTTACCCCCTTTTGGTGGCAAGAGAATTCACTTTTTTTGAAACATTATGAATGCATTTTCCTTTTTGCACGGCCTTATTTTCAATTTGTTCTTGACATTTACTGTATAGCACTTTTATATTCAGTAATTATAAAAATACACTGTAAACAACTGGGGTGAAACAAAAAAAAACTTTTAAGTCTGTTTAGTAATGATGCTAATGTATTTGTGTGTGATAAGTTAAGACGATCTTCTACATCTTTCAAGGTTCGAGGAACTCCAAACCCGAGTGTTAATATTTGATACAGAGCTTTAACTAAAAGGGATATCAGTAGAATTATGCATTTTTCTTTCAGGCTTTATGGAAAACCGATTAAAGAAAGATATGCTTGATGGATTGATGAGGGAAGGGAAGGACTCAAAGCAAAACTACAAGGATAGTATACTTTCCTCCCCCTAGTGGACAGGGAAAAGGAGACATGAAAGAGAAAGTGCTTGAGGAGTCAATCCAAAGCGTGGGGAAGAGAAGAAGGAAAAAGAGAATGCTTTGAAATGGAGGACCAAAATCCTCAACAAAGGCAACAACAATCATAAGATCAACTCTGTACTTAGTTTTCTTCATTTCTTTGCCTCATTGCCTGCCCTCCTACAGTCATGCTATCAGTGCCTCTCTCATTTCCCCTCCTCGTCCTTTGCCTCCTGGCTGGATTCTGGCTGTGCTCGCTTTCTTTCAGCTGAAATGTACAAACAGAGAAGTCCTGGTGGTAAAATGCCACACCTTCCCACCTCTTCGTCTTCCCCACTTCTTCTTATATATTCCATATTATCCGTGGCTGCTCAATTTTTACTTCAAGAGATTTCTTAATTTAAGGCTATGAGGGTTGTTGGTAAGTAAAAAATGATCGTACCTGCAATTTTTTGGGAATATATTCCTCTACTCACTGAACATTCCACTAATTTAAAGATCTTTTCATTAAGTAATTTATTTAAAAAAAAATTATTTACATGCATCTTGCCATGGTGACAATCTTTTATGTACATCCAGTTGTGTGTGTGTGTGTGTGTGTGAGAGAGTGTATAAAACTATCCACTTTTTCTTCAAAATGCATCCTAGTTAAATATTATCACTATATCACAATCTAAATATTAAAATGAATTCAAAGTCAAGCTGTAAAATTCCATAACACAGCGCATAATTTAGTACTTGTTGGAGGGCCGAGTTCAAAAATGTATTAGCAGTAGCTACATGGGATCTCAGAGGGCACATCCTCCACAAAGGCCAATGCCCTATTCAGCAATTTCAAGCAAATTGAATATGCAGAAAAATATCCTGTTCCCCCCCCCACATGCTCCAGTGCTTCACCAAGTTTCATGAAACTTAGTTTGACGGTCTTTGCATAATCTTGCTGACAAACAGACAAATACATGGTAGTGATCACAAAGTACTAACTTGGTTTTGCCGAGGTAATGCAACCCTTTCAAATTTTAGCTCTACTAACAGCTACATAAGGGCCGATACCTTTTAGAGTCCCAAGGCTGACTTTGTCATGATGTCTTCCTTCCATCCTTCTGTTTTCGTTCTTTTTAAAGAAATGCATTCTCCTGCCTTGAAATCCCGCCATGAACACAATAAGCTTTGTATGCATTTAAAGTATTTGAATTTCTGATGTCTGTGATGTGCATTTATGTGTGTGTAAGTTCAGTAATTTCTAATGTTATGTATTTTCTCTGATTTCAGTGTCTAGCCAAAACAGCCTCTAGCCATTTGTAATGATCTTTATCCACAGTGGAACATTTGGCTGTGTCGCAAAATCAGATATTAAACGCCATCCATCTTTGAAATTCTCACATACAAATGCACACACACACACACACACACACACACACACACACTTAAATTTCTTGAAAGGGAACAGATGTGTTGCAATATGGTGAGACTGTTGAATATTTACTTGTTGTTGCTTTTGCATACCCCCCCAAGATGTCTACAGCAGCAACCACTGATAAACAGCAGTTGATAAACAACAATTAACAACGATTAATCAGCAAAGACAAACAATGACAATACAACATTGTTCATAAGGAAATGTTCCAAAGCTCTGCCACAGAATAATAATTTTAAAAAAAATGCTCTAACAGTTAGAAAGGAATCCATGTTAAACACTGCAGTCTTTGTTTACAGTATAGCAAATATAAAGCAGTACGTCACGTTTAATTGCCTTGTTTATATAAACTTTTGAAATTTGGCACAGGTTGTGGTTGCCAGTGGTTGCTGGAGGTTGCTGGCAGTTGCTACATCAAACTGGTCACAAACATGCTTTAAAGCAGGTTTAATTTTGAAACTTGTTGATGGTAATACTAAGGCACGACTTTTAAATTGAAGGCAAATGTTCTCTGTGTCTGGCCGGTGTCATACTTTTTTTTTTTTTTTTAAAGTTTCACTACTGCTCAGTGAGTCGTTGGTGAGAGTTTGTACACAAGTTGGCATGTTCCATCCAAACCAAGGGCAACCAAAGCAATCACAGCGAGGCTTTTGCTGCAGCACTCTCTTTGCAACTATTTCAGCTAATGAGAGTCAGGAGCATCCAGTAACTACCAGCCAGTTGGGGGAAACACATTTTTCACTAATGACCTGTGGCTATCAGGGGGTTGCAGACTGGGGCTTTGCATCAACTATTGTGTGAGACAGAATAATAATTTACTGACAAGAAAAAAATCCTATAGAAAAACCAACCTTATTTTTCCTTTGAAAATACTCCTGTGCTTGGGGTCAAAGATTTATAATAAGAGCTCTACACATTCCTATCATATTGTTTCACTGCCTTTAGTAGTTTATTATTATTTTGATAACATGGAGTAACTGCCATAAGCATGAGTGGAGTCAGTCCTGTTTCCACCAAGTTAATGTTTGCTTCAATGTGAAGTACATACATGGCAGCACTTATCACTCTTTAGTTGAAAGGTGCTGGTGAGGAAGTTCACTCTCCCATCTCATCACATACTGATGCTTGATAAGGACCCCTTGCCCAAAAGCAGGAGTCCTGGCTTCTAACGTGGGCTTTTATCTGTAATTATATAGTTCCTTATCTGGCAAGATGGTAACCCACATGTCGAAAACTTATGCTAAAGGATACCCAGTGCAATCAAATGTCGTGCCAAGAGAAAGAGTCTTGAACACATGTCAAATTGTAATGAGCTGGCAGTGAGAATATATTTTCTTAGCTTCAAATAGAAAAGACAGCTATGACCATGAACTAAATGTCTGGGCTTCAAACTCACTCTGGCACTAACCAAAGGTCTATGGTAGCAACTTTCAAGTAACAACAAATTTAATCATTACATTGCCCCTAGCCACATCATTATAACATCTGACTGTCTACAACCTTAGGACAACTTTTCCTGTATGTCATTAGTGTTGAAAAATAAGTACTTCTTCAGTTTGTACAACACGGCAATCTAACCAACTTACAGAAATTCAGATACATTATGGATTGTTCCCATAACCGTCCTCACTTGTAAATTGGCTAGCCTTCCCTGTCTCTCTTTGTTCTCAGTTATTTCCCTGTGTGTCTAATCAATAAGAAATGGATCAAAGCAGGGCAGGGCTGATTGTCTTTGTTGTACCAAGGAAAAGAAGGTGATTGATGCATCCAAAATTCAATCACACGACAGCAGATTGTAAGTGTATGTGTTGCCTTTAAGGAACTCAAAAGTGGCCTTCGTTTACCTGATTGTAACAACTCTAGTGTCTGAGAAAAAGGCTTGGGATAGATTGACTACTAATGCTAATGCTACCCTAACTGACAGGAGACCTCACAACAAGACAACAATTCTGTTATAAAATAGGCTTCATAAGCAAAAATCTAATAATTTTGATTTACAATCAGCCACACAGTTGTAAAAGACAAATATTATCTTCAAATTTCTCTGAAGACAGCACTGCTTATGGTGGCCATGATTGAAAACTTGGTTTATATACGAATACAAACAAGGATGACGTGAATACAAACAAAACATTGTTTTTCTGAGAAGCTTTCAGTTCACCTTTGTTTCAAATTAACCCAACGTAAAACAAAACAAAACAAAAATGCAAATTGTGTTATTGTTGCCTTGTGATCTTGCTGGAAAATTTTACAAGATTAATGAGTCACTACAGACAGAACACCCTCCAATAAGGATTGAAAGAGAAGAACCAAGAATCGGTATCGGTATCAGGTATGATAAGAGTTTAACTGGATGGTCTTAACTGAGGTTTACGGTCTTATTGTTTCATTAACAAGTGATTCTATTTGCTCTTGACTAAAATTATGTAACACAGCCCCTTCAATGGAAACAAAAATTTAAATATGGATTAATTACAACCTGTTTTCAAATGTGGACAGTGGGTTGCCTTTTCTATTTGTCAAAAAAAAGAAATTCTCAGTCTGCTGACATTTTTACTCTAAGTCTGGAGTTTATAGATAATACTTGCATAATTACTGCTAGTTCAAAAGAAAGATCTTTAATTTTTTTCTCAAATTTGCAACTGTAACATGCTACAACATGTTGTAGCATGAAAAACTCTTGTTTTCAAAGAGCTTTTTAATTATTTGACATCTTTAATGCCAGTATAGTAGATAGCGTTGTGTCTGTTGTTCTTGTACATAATTTCATTGTGTCCTGTGTCTGATGAACTTGCTGCCAAAGTCTACTTTTTAAACTGCTGCCTATCTTATCTTTTCTAAATAATCAATTCTAAATAAAATCCTTTCCCATACCCCTGAGCCTGACAGGGCGCTGAGTTCCACTGCAGTCTCCTGCACTTTCCTGGATGGAAGGATAGAGATAGATGTATCGAAATAAAGCAATGGCTAGGAAGAAGGCGCACTGAGCACAAATCCTTTTCCAATGCCCTTGTCTGAGTTAGGGCTAACTCTCCCTAGGGAGCTACCTCATGACCCTAGGACTTGGGCAGAGGAGAAGATGGCTCAGATGGTAGGATAAGAGGATGAAAGGTGTACAGAAACAAGGAGATATTGACTGCAGGAGCTTGTTTCTCTCTGCTGTGGAGCCAACTAGATGATACTCGAGACCAGCAGTAACCCTGTGTCAGCTAGAATGGTGATTTTGCTGCATGAGACTCCTTCAAACTTTTGATACATTAATTAGTGCATTTATTTATTCTCCATTAAATCAGTGCTGTTGGAAGGACACAATATTTTGACAAATTCCAATCTGTTTTTCAGTCAAAATCATAGCGCATGAACTACAATACTCAAAAATTACGAATGATCTATATGCTCTCGATTATTCTATTTTAGATCTTCTTGGCTTATCTGTGGCTTTTGACACCACCGATCAAGGCATTCTTACAGACCTTTGAATTCATATTATGTCTTCATCTGCTCCTCTCCTATGTGGGTTTCCCATGGGTCAGTTCTTGAATCTGTTCATTTTTCTTCATATATGTTTCCCCTGGATCATCTACTTAACATCTTCGGTGGTGTTTCAAACCACTGTTACGCTGATGATATGCAACTATACCTTTCTATTAAGCATAAGAACCTTAACAATCTTTCCTTCCTCACTGACTGCTTCACTAATATTACTAATTGGATGCCTTTAAATTTACTCTCAACCTTGGCAAAACTGGAGTTCTTGTGTTCAGCCCTGACAGCTTCTATAAGGAAGTAAATAATTTACATCTGTCCTCTCTCCATCATTATCAAATCATCTGCTAAGAATCTTGGCATTATTTTTGATGGGCATTTGAATTGTAAATGACATTTCCAAGCTTCTCCAGTCTTGTGTCTTTCATGTAAGAATCACTGCAAAAATTAAACCTTTATTGTTAGTAAATAACTTTTAATAGACACTAACTTTTCTTTCTGTCTGGATTACTGTAACTTCATACATTTGTCAGTGCTCTCTAGCCTGGCAAATGAACTCAAACCAACATCCCCCATGCCACCAGATTCCCATCAATTCCATGTTCTCAAATGGACCTAAAAGCAGATCACAGCAGCCTCCCAGAACAAAAACCAGTCAACATCACAAAGGCAGACATCCAATGCAAGTCTCCAGAATGGGAATGGCATTTTTTTATATAGCACATTTCAAAGAACTCAATGTACTTAATATAAAAGATACAAACATAAAAAAACAACCTATGTAGGTCTACTATGCCTTAAGGCAATAAAAACAACAAAACAAACTTATAAAGGAATAAAATACAAGTTAACACACACACATACACACACATGTGCCATAGATGCATTTTGTGAGAGAAAGTAATTAAATGCAAGCCTGTGAGAATAAAATGTTTTAAGTTTGTTTCTGAATGTTAACACAGTTCTAAATGACCTCGGGTCAGCAGGCAGCTTGTTCCAAAGAAGAGGACCACAATAAGAGAACTCACCCTCAGAACATTTAGATCTAATTCTGGGAATAATAAAAAATATCTGCACCTAACGACCTGAGAGGTCTAATCAAGTTATGGGCACTGAGCAAGTCAGAGATGCACTGGGGGGAAGCACTCAAACCATTGAACTTTATGAACTAAAAGGTTCCTAGACATCCAGATAGATAGATAGATAAATGGATGGATAGATACTTTATTGATCCCGCAAGGGAAATTATTGTGTAACAGCAGCGGGAAAATACAATCTACAGTAACTAAACATAACATCAAGTGAGAGTGCCAATGACGAGTATTAAACTATACATATCCATATCAAAATGAAATAGATAAAAATATAAAAATATAAAAACGTAGGTAATGAAGAGTTATATTAAGGCTGACACTGTACAAGAGGGTAGTGCAAACTGCATTGATAAATAATATAATATGTAATATATACACTATAACTCAGAGTATGTACAAAAAGAATCCGGAGGCAGCAGCAAGAGGATATAATAGAAAATTTTGTGTGTAGGATCTCATGTCCTGACAGGTGTGTTCACCTGTCACAGAAAGAAGAGTTATTATACAGTTTTATGGAGAACGGTAGGAATGATTTCCTGAAGCGTTCTTTATGGCAGCGAGGTTGAATCAGTCTGAGGGAGAAGGAGCTCTGCTGCCTCAGCAGTGTGGAGTGGAGTGGGTGAGATGGGTTGTCCATGATGGAGAGCAGTTCGCTCAGTGACCTCCTGACCCTCACTGACTCAAACATCTCCAAATTCTGCCCTATGATGCTTCCGGCCTTGCGAATCAGTTTGTTGATCCTGCTGTCATCTCCGGCACTGATGCTGCAACGTGCTATTTGGTAACAGGCATTAGATCATCGGAGGAAAATGACAAGCAGAACTGTGTACAGTCTGCAGTGAGAATGGTAGGATGTATTATGATTCTTTAAATAGGGTAGGGTCTTTACCTACAATACAAAGCGCCTTGAGGCGAATGTTTGCTGTGATTTGGCGCTGTACAAATAAACCTGAATTGAATTAAATACAAAGAAGAAAGAAACAACTTTATTTATTTATTTTTTACAAAAGGTATCTCTTGAGGCTAAAAACAGAAGGAAATTTGGATTTTGGATTTGAAGTGCACACATACACAAAATAGTCACGGAAAGACTCCCCAATCAAAACTTTAGAAGCGCTTCATAGATAACAAGCAAAATGACTTAAGTTCTGTTTATGGCTTGATTTCAGTTTGTAAAAAGATAGGTATGGTCTCGTTTTGTTCGATTAAAGCCTTCCTCAGACGAAGGCACTGCATAGAACTTCTTTTTTTTTTTTTTTTTGAACTGTAGTCGAGTAGAAACTCCTGTGAAGCGCTGACCACTACAACCACACTTATTAAGATTTTATTTCTATTTGGCCTGGACTCGGTCCTATTTGAGTTTTAAGTGAATATATTTTGTAAGAGCACCCCTTACACCTTGACCTGAGCTTTCGAATGACAGTGAACATTTTTGCCTGAATTATGACCAATTCCTCCAGTAAGTGTTGCTGAGATATCCCATACACAAATACTACTCACCCGTCCTTGTGGGTATAATCACTCAGACTTGCTGAAAACATGATGCTTTAGGTCAAGGCTGGCAGGCATAAAAGTACAAACTATCAAAATAGTAATACTGAAAAACCAAATATGGCCTATGGTGAATGCAACTGCTTCTGACAAGTCTTTTTTAGTGTGCACCATCATACATTAAACATACATACTTTCAAAGAAGTGACATTTACACAATTTGTCTTCTATTATGACTGCTGAAACAAGTAGCGGTAATACATCTCATTATCTGATTACAGATATTGATTCACTGGACAATAGAATATTCAACTGGTGAAGCTTATCATTTGCTCAGGTAGAGCCATCTTACCGAGACTTAATCAACACTAAAAATGAAAAGGATTTTTTTTGTAGACAGTCATTTGACAATTTTTGCCATTTTACATAGCCATCCTTGTTTTTGTGTGAGAACATTTCTCGTCTATCTAAGGCTGTGCTCGTATTGTTGTGGTTTTTTTTATAGGTAAAGCGCTGCCTCAGCTACACGCTGTGCTGATAATGAAAAGCAGTTTTCTTATCACAGTGACTGTCTGCTTCTATCAGTAAACTGTACCAGCTACAACTCTTAAACATTTAGAAATTCCCACAATACAGTCAATGTGCTCCCACCAGAGGGGGGGGTGGGGGGCACATTCACCAGTTTTTTCTACAGCTACTTTCTCCATTTTCAGTTTGTTGTTGTTGTTGTTGTTGTCAGCTGCATACAAATTGCCTATCCCAACTTCCCTTTTCATGGTATTTAGTCAGTCACTGTCATGAATGCTTTTATAAGATCAAAGCTTAAAAAGATGCCAGGCACAGCACTTTTTCCAGAGCAACTGTTTTCCGTTTCCGTGCGCTTTAAAGTGGAAATGCAGTCTGGGAAAAAAAAGCAAAAGTGTGGGAACATGGCTTAGAGTGGTGAACACACTAAAGGCTTTGAAAACACACAGCATAGCTTTCCTTGAGTGTTCTCTGGCAGGGGAGACTTCTGAGCATTTTGTTTCTGTACCACTGGCGTAACCCAGTTCTTGCTCTTGTGTGTCGCCTCTCTAGACGCAGTCGCATCCGCTATCCAGTGAGAGCATCCTGACGCCAACAACACAGACAGAAATCCTTACCGCGTTCCACTGTGGTCGCGTTACATGACTTCAAGTTTATCAACAGTTCCTTCAACTGTAGCTTGGTGGTGGATTGCAAATGCAAATGCTACATTTTTCCCCCTTTGACGATAAGATGGCAAATTTTAAATATAGGACTGTAGCAGTGAGCCGTTACACACTGAACGTGCCACCTTGATGCTACAGTATGTATCTCATCTAATCGTCCACCTATTTTTGTTGCCTGCTATACTGTCTTTCTGTCCATAGAAGCGAAACTATTCACAAACGACCATGTGCGTCTATAAAATATTAAACTGCAGCTGTTATATATCAAATAATTGCATATATATATATATATATATATATATATATATATATATATATATATATATATATATATATATATATATATATATATTTACAGGGATTTCTTGACCTGTATTTAATCATGAAAAATGTGTACCATATAGTTTTTCAGGGTTTACCTCTATCCCTATCCTGCTGTTAAACTGTAAGACAGATCATTAGCTTTAAATGGACTTCAGTCTGCTCATTACATATCCCATTTACCTTCACTGGGGAACAGTCTCTTTTCATAACGATAGTGGGTGACGGGTGGTGGGGTGGTGGGGGTCACATTTAGGTGATGTGGAGATGTGGACAAGGATATGATTTGAAAAGAATAAAAATATTAATACTTATAACCAACAAGGGATTCAAATCTTGAATAAAAAATGAATTAGGAATACAGAATCTGCATAACTCTATCTGCGCTGGTAACAGTAATGTGAACGACCTGCTCATACTGAATACACCTCTCTGCTTCAGCACTTTGTTTCTTTCCTTACCATTTGACAGCTAATGATGGCACAGAGGGGGGAAGTATTTGAAGCATGTAATCACCCTTTTTCAGTGTTATTTTTCTTTGACTTCCATTAACCCTTCAGTAGATGCAATGCATAGTCTGTGCTTTCATACGGCCGAACTGCTGTGTGAAGGGTGATAAATGGTTTCACTTCATGCATGCCATATATACGTGTTTTGTGTGTGTGTGTGTGTAAAACTAGGCACTTTAACGCGTGGGCTGCTTTTATTTTGGGTTTTCAATGCTATGTTAACATTTGTTAATTGTATATGTGTTATAGGAGGTGCGTATTGATGTTTTTTAGTTTATGCCACTGTGTGTGCATACGTGGGTAAAAGTATGTGCTAATTGTTTTCAGTGTCCGTGTATTTACAGTACTGTTTACTAGGGTGACACTGATGATGGCAAGGTCACTTCAAGCAACCCTAATGCATTAAGTGTTCCTTAACAGTGATAATTTGTTTCATGAATATCCTGTTAATTACACACAATCTGTTAAAACAGCCCAAATGGGTTTGCTGTGTGGAATTTACAACATCACATACTGGCTTGCTTTCCGTTTTCTTCACCTTCATCACAGGTTTCTTCGCCTTACTCCTCTGCACTGACCCATCCATTGACCCAGTGTTCTCAGTCCTCCTTCTCTCAGCATCTTTCCATCCCCGCCCAACCCCACACTTCCCTATATCACTTCTCAGTTTCCTTCGGCTAATCTAACTCCTTTTAATCTAGCCTCGCCCGCCCCAGCATTCCTCCCCATCTTCTCTGCTCTCTTTTGATTCCCAAGAAAATATGGTGGCCTATTTCTTGTGTTACAAATTTAGCTTTGCATCCAACTATTGTTTTATAACCAAATGTCCATGCACCCCAAAGTTGGGACGAGGGGAACTAAAGAGTTGAAATAAGGCTGTCAAAGTGAATGGTGCTAAAAAGCAATGGCTTTGCAACACTTTGCAACTTAATTAGGTTACTTAGCAGCACGTCAATAACATGATTGGGTGTCAAAAGATTATCTTAGAGAAGCAGAGTTTCTCAGAAGTGAAAATGGGCAGAGTTTCACTAATCTGCAAAAAAACCCCCACATCTACAAATTGTGGAACAATTTCAGAATAATGTTTCTCAGTGTAAAATTGTTTGAATATCTCATCATCTACAGTACATGATATCATCAAAAGATTCAGAGACTGGATAAATTTGCGTGCAAGGGTCAAGGCTTCAGGCCCTCAGGCAGCACTGCAGTAACAACAGGCATGATTCTGTCAAACTATTGCCTGTGAACACAGGCAGTGGTGCAGTGGGTAGGTGCTCGCCTTGCAGCCGGTTGCCAGTTCGAGCCCCTGTCCCTGCGTTGTGTCCTTGGGCAAGACGCTTAAACCACATTGCCTAACAGTAGCGCCGGTCTCTGGCTGCATGACCGCAGATGCTCGTCTCTGGATGAGTGATCTGGAACGATCATTTCGTCATGTGCCTTGTGTGCACAATGAGTTGAATCTAACATCTAACAGTTCACCGTCCACAAATGCGGGTTAAGCTCCGTCATGTAAAGAAGAAGCCAAATGTGAACATGGTCCAAAAATGCCACCATCTTCTCTCTGTCAAGCTTGTTTGAAATTTACCAAAGGAGAGTGGAAAACTGTACAAAATCTTTTTAAATGTCATAGACGTCCTCCGGAATAAAGAGTTGAGGGTCCATCCTTATTATTATTGGTGCACAGTTAAAAAAACAATCTATATTTCTGATGTATGTGGGCGCATGGAATTGGCAGCTTGCACATCTGGAAATACACCATCAATGCTGAAAGGTATATACAGACTTTAGAGCAACATATGCCCCCATCCAGACAATATTTTTTATAGGGGAAGGTGTTGCATATTGCAGCAAGACAATGTTAACCTACATTGCAATAAATACTACATGTATTACAAAAAGGGGGGGCTACAGGGCCAGGTTTATACAGGAGTAAACCTGGCCTGTCACAACCTTCTTGAGATGTGTTGCTGACATCAAATTCAAAATGACCTTATTTCTTCCTTATGACGATACCTTTTCTCAGTTTTAATATCTGATATATTTTGTGTGTTCTGTTGTGAAAAAAATCTGCATTTGTGAAATCTGTATATTACTGCATTCTGTTTTTTTCTTTTGGAATTGGGGCTGTAATTTTAGCCGCCGTGTTATGTCATCAGTCTGCTGTTGTCCTTTAGTGATCATTACTTCTTCTTAAAGCCTGTCAAAAAATTCTAATCATGCATTTTTCTTCTTAGTTAAAAGGTCTGGTCTTCTACTCTGATTCAGTATCTTTAACTTCTTTATTCTGCTAATGTAAAAGGAAGGTCATTATTTTGCACTCTGTGAAAACTTGCATATTTTGCTGTATCCCATTATCTGCTGTTGTTACAACTTAGTCTTCCTGCCAGAGCTGATTTGATTTTATCTAAGTTCCATCCTCTCCTTCTGCCTCTCCTTATTTCCTCCCCCTTTCAACCTCTTCTATCCTCTCTCTTGCTTTTCTTCTGTCTTTAGACTATTCTCCTCATCACCCCCACCTGGCTTTCTTCACCCTCTATCTGTCCTATTTAATGTCTAATCTCAATGTTTTTCCATCCAACATCATCTGTCCAGTCATTTATATCTCATCCGGAATCTCTAATACTTCCATCGTGCCTTATCTCTTCTTCAGTTTACATCGTTCCTCTCTGACTCAGTGTCTTTCACCTTCTCCCGCTCTGTTTGCTTTGGCAAAAAGCCCCTACAGTCTAATCCTCTCTGACAATTCCCAAATGAGGCTAAGACACTAGTAATAAAAAAAAAAAAAAACATCTCATATACCCTTTAAAAACACCTGAAACTCACCTCAGAGGAAGGTATAAGAAAAAGATACGCAGCTGGTGTGACCCAAACAAATGCAGTGGCAAAGGGGGCAACACTTGCAGGTTGTCATCATTTTGATTTTCCTTCATTCAGTTAGTCATTCAATCTGCTCGCTGTCCTCCAGTGACCCAACTCTCCCGTCATTTCAGACTTTGCCACTCCCAGCTGTCTGTCTTGTCCCATCACAGTCACCTGACCTGCCCCTTGTCGCCGTTCATCTCTCAATTTTACTTCACCAATTGCCATCTTTCACTTGCCGGATTGTGACTTTGTGCCAAGCGCAAATGCTTCCTTTTCTTTTTTCTTTCTTTTTCACCTTGGCTGTGATTCACTTATGTCTGATCCCTGTGTTCGGTTTGCCTGTCAGTGTCCTGCAAGTAAAGTTTGTTTTTCACTTTTACTAAACAAGAACAAGCTAAAAAAATGAAATATTTTAGCCTCCTGAGACCCTGCGTCCACATATGGGGACATTACATTTTGGCTTTGCTGCACCTTAGACTTTATTCTGCTCAGTAGTGTTTCATACTTTGTTAAGTCTTGTGTTGTTTTTGTTGTGTTATGCTATAAAATAATCCCATTGTCCACATCTAAGGACAGTTTTTTTTTCTATAAAAGTATGTAACAACCATGTAACAAAATACAACTCCCTGCTCAAAGAGGAAGCTTAATTTTTATACATATCAGGTCCATCTAGTCACAAATATCTAGGTGAAATTAAAAATCCATCGCAAACGGGAGCTCGGGTCTCAGGAGGTTAAAATTCACAAAATGTTTGTGTGTTTAAAGTTCAATTTCATCATCAGCCTCACTGTGATCTTTTGAAATCTTATATAAGAGTAAACTCGGTTGATATACTTTGCACTACGTGTATCAGAGAAACACTCCGTGTCGTTACAGCCTCACCCCTGTTCACTGCCTCCCAAAGGGGCTGTTGCTGTCTCTTTAAGGTCTGACAAGCTGCCAATCAGCAGCACACATCGTTCTGCAGCATGCTATGCCGCTGCCCAAGTCACTCACTTAAGTTTTTAAATAACACCACATTTTTCACTAAATTGTTATTTGTGCTGTTGCTATTAGCGATTACTCACAAAAAACATAGGCTTCATGAATAAAAAAGCACAACTAAAATATTAACAAGGGAAACTTATTAAGAGGACTGATGTACCAGACTGCTTGTCTGACACACACCGATACAAATGCATGCTCACAAAATTATTTAGAGTACTTACTTTAAGTCCTGGAAAGGTTCTGCCCTTACATGTGATGTCTCTACAGAATGGCTGAACACTACTCCTTCATTCCCTGTAGAGAGAGTAAGAACGACTCACAAAAAAGAGAAACAACCACCGAACTCCTGAGTGTTACACACAACACAATCTTGCGTCATATTTTTCTCGGTGCAGTGGCAGACATTTCAGACGCATTGCAGTGTTTCGGTGTGAGAAATTATGTTCTAACACAACACTATTCCCAGTAAAAGCAATGTACCATTGAGTTATCAATGTTAGGAAGTATGTATGCAAATGTGACGGATGGAAGGCAGGCAGATTTAACTACTGAGTGACGCTCTGTTTTGCGATGTAAATCAGATCTGACTTACTGTTTTAAATATTTAACCACATTTCTCTAATCTTAACAAAGTCATTTGAAGCATTTAACCATATTTCATTCATCTTTTTGCAGTATGTTCAGTATTTTTCTGATACTGTAGGTTAATAAAAATGTTAACCAGATGGCTCCAAACGCACAATTTCCCAATGCAAAATGCATGCAAGCATACAGTAGACATATAATTCTTCCTGCTAGGAAAAGGTTGATATAATGCAATGTTTAACCCCCCGTGTCCAGTAGCCACCTTTGCAGCTGTGAGCAGATGTTCGGTCTTGGCTCTTGCTGAGACCACAGACAGCATGCTGGAACTGGACGGCCGCAAATTTAATAGTGCATGAATCTGTCTTTCCCATTGGCAAACACACAGATAAGAAACCGCATCGTCTGAACTGTGTGATACTGAAGCAGCGTATGCCAAGTTTAATTCCAGAAGATTCAAAGAGGCCCTGTAGGTAGGATGAAAACCACAGCTCCAAAAAAGGTGCAACTGAACCCTCATAAGACCTAAACTTGGAAGTTATTGTGCACTGTTGTATTTTTCAGTAAAATCTCACTTTCCAGGGAACACTGCAACTGGTATGTCTATGAAACTGCCAAGTGAAGGAAGTAATGGGTAAAATGGCAGTTGAGGGCAAACCTTGGTTTGCGCTGTTACTCAACCCCCTAAACATGCCCCAGCCTTTGGCTAACATTACTTTTGCATGTTACTGCTACTGTATCTTTGCCACTATTGTTCTGCTCTGCCGTGCACATGAAAACTTCATGACCTTGTTTGGCGACACTTGTTCTGGTACACAATAACCCATGAAGCGTTTTCAAAGCAGAGCCAGTGCACTGGAACCAACAATTGGCACTGGGTTCACAGTTTCACACATGGCAACCGGGGATAAGCCCGGTATCACTTCAGACTTGGTGCCACGGTTCTGGCTTGCACTTGCTGATTCATTATCTATTCACACCTTACTACTGCAAAGAGCGGCGATATGTGGAGATGTTATGCATCTTCATTTAAAAAATATATATATCAATCTACGAATCTAAACTATAAACAGTAGCACAGCATAAGCCAGCAGACCTCAGAGCATGAGCTGAATAAATGATGTGTTCATATTTGTATGCTTTCCACTGTACACACTCTTTTCGCTCATCTCCATCAAACAGCAAATGACAGCAGCAGTGACCTATAGACCTCGATCTCTTCACCCTCCCCTTGTTCCTCTGCACACACATTCTTTGAGAGTGCCTCTAATGAACAAATTGCTCAGGATGGTGTGTGTGTGTGCAAGTATTTTGTTTTTGTGGGGATGACCCCCCCCCAACACACACACACACACACTCACAAACTTGTCAGCTTCCATTTGATTTTCTGACTTCTAAATATCAAGAAAAAAAGGAACAAATGAACGTGAAACAGACAAACAGATGATGTAAAGCGGGAGTATTTTCACCTCTTATGTTGCCATTTTTCACTTTAATCAAAATACTTTCCCCCTGGTGACACTTGCATGCCTTGCCACATATTTCTCTTCCATCTGCCCCTTTCCCTCTTCTGTCTTGCACTGGCCCCTTTCTCAACTCTGCTAAAAACTGCTCTGCTTGCTGACCCGTATCTTGTTTGGCTGCACTCATCAAGATCACTCTGTTTAACAGCTTACACTGTGCGTACGTGTGCATCTTCATGTAGCTTTGTTACTCAACATAAATGAGTCAGAGTCCACTGTTCACCACTAAAGACAATGAGGAAAAAAATAAAAATAAGAGTATGGGAGTCTTTCAAACTGTACATTTACATTTAGCATGTTATGGTATAGTATGCAGGTACCACCCTTATAATTACAGGGAAAAGATACAATAATATTACTATTTTAACTCTATTATAACTATTGAGTTATAAGTCAAATCTGTTGATTATTTAGCAACAAAAAAAAAAAACTTACTATTACCACACAATCCTGACCCCCCCCCAATCCAAGAAAATCTAAAACAAAACAACAAATCAGGGTAACACATAACTGTGTGTGTAAAGTGTGCTTTATGCTCTTTGCGCGTATCCCTACCTGTGACTTTGAGTTTCTCAGTTCCGATGCTGATCTCTTCTTCATCTGCAGAGAAAAGAACTCTCTCTCCATCAGCGTTCCTCACCTCAAACCTCTGACACTGAGCCTCCACCATTTCTGAACCTGAGACAGTGTGAAAAACAGAAAGCGGTGGGGTTAAAAATGTATATAAATATATATATATATATATATACATAAAAAAAATACTCACAGCTCACAAAAGTTACCAATCTGTGCATATCCAAAAGCACCTAAAAGAATTGTTAGTTTAGTTTGAGAGACCACAGTGATTTGAACTTTGAAGTGAACTCTTGCAGTAACTGCACTTTTCTTTGACATGAATAGCCAAGTCTCCATTAGAGGTCTTGATGAGTATAAAAGAGAGAGAAAGAATTTCAGTGCTCTTTTCATGCTGGGAAAGGAAAGGCAGGGAAAACACCAGCGGAGTAAAACAAACTACAGCAGACCTGGAATGTTAAATGTAATGCCAGTGCAGGTTAGTGGATAGTGGGTAGGAGGGACATTGTGCTCTGGAATGGTACAGCAGAACCGTGACTAGTGTGAGCATGGCCTAATCCAATCCTGGCTGCTATGTCATGTTTTAACAGTGGAGACCTCTATTACTAGCTCACCTTCACCTTGATTAAGCATGTTCTTCTGTGTGTGTGTGTGTGTGTGTGTGTGTGTGTGGTGGTGGTGGTGTGTGGCGCTGAACATGTCCTGTGAGACGCACATGCAGCAAACACCGCTGTCTCCCATTTCACCGTAGGTATGCTGTGCATTAAAGTTTCAAGTGAGTAGCTGAAGAGTGCCCTCTCTTTCCCTTTTCTCTGTTTCTCTGTGTGCATGCCACTCTTTTTTTCTCCAGGTGCCGGTCTTAAGGCAGAGTTTGGCTCCCTAAGGCTGAAGGGCTCTGCTAGCCCAGTGCATGGGTCGTCTCAGAAAGGATTGCCATAAAGTGACATTTAAAATCTGTAAACAGACCGTCACACTCCCGCCGCTACCATCACCAGAACACCTTTCTCCCCTTTTCTAGTTTAGTGAGGAGCCACTGCAAGTGTCTGTACAGCATACCAAAGCAAAGAAATGACAAAGCTTTGTGCACCTGAGACACAGTCACATTCTAGTCATTGATTTCATGCACGAAAACTAAATGAAAACTAGGATCACGGCTAAAGTCACTCAAGCACTGGCGCTTTGAATGTTAATGATAAACTTACGATAAGAAGTTACATGAAATGTAAGTCATGACACAGTTGTCTATTTAATGACTTTTTGCTCGGCCTAGCTTCAGTTCAGCATCTTACTGAGTGTCTCAACTATTTCCGCACTCTCCAAAATGGTTGAACACGAGTCAGAGTTTCTGTAAGCGTGTGCATATTCTCCCACCATATTTGTCCTTTTAGATCCCAGGCGTGAAGCGGCACGTACGTTTTAATGCCGGTTTTTTTTGTGCTTACGCGGTAGTTAAAATTAGGGCCAACATGTTTTCTCCTTGATTATATTTCCATAATATCAATCAAACATTTTCTGTAATCTAAACTCTTAGGACCACTGCAGGATATCACACTTGGGATGTGTAACGTCATACCTGTGGCAAATATGATACAAGAATAAAGCTGTGTTTCTTTGTAACGAGCCCGTGATATAAGGTTTAGTTTTACTTTAAATCATTTGAAAACATTGCCGATTACCAATAAGGTAAATAGGTGTAAATAGTCAGCGAGACTGTTTTGTATTTAGAGCTCACCCAGTCCCCATTCAACTTGAGAAATCTAATTTGCACCTTAAATTAAATTTTCTTTTATGAGTTTGCCTTGAGGACAAAATATCCTTTGAAGAGAAATGTAGAGTGTGACAAAGACAATTCTGAACACCTTGAATACATTTTCTTTGAATTTCTTGATAAAGTTTATACACTGTATGAAGGTTTTCCTTCTGTCAAAAAGTATCCAATTTAAAGTTTATCTATTCATCCATGTTTTTTTATAGTTACACACCAAAATGTCAAATGTCAACAATTATTCTAATGTGATATAAACAACAATATTTTCAATATTTGGCAACTTGACCAGATTTTGACAGTATAAAAAACAGACAAAAATACTGATATTGTTCCCAATGCTTAAGAAACAGTAACAAAAACCAAAAAAGGGACTTAAAGGAGAGATTTAAAAATCTGAACAGGTAACGCTAAAAAATAATTGGCAGTTAATCGGTTGGCTTTATGGTTTGAATACTTGTCCCTTCAGTTTGTGATTTGGCCTGTTATTGGATAACCTTCCATCCCTGCTGAATCTATAAAGGGGTCTCCCTCTGTTTCATCCGCCTTTCTTCAGTGTCTGGGTGCACTGGCTGTTTTGTGTCAGTTAGAAAGTCAGAGTGCCTTGTCAGTCATGATCAAACTTTATTAGAACTTATCAATCTGGGATTGAGCTCAACTGCCTTCATGCTGACCCACTCCATCTCCTTAAGCGTCTCATTCCTCCAGTGACCCTGTGAAAAAGCAGTTGAGGTTTGTGTTGTCAAAAGTGTGTATGAGTGTGTTACCAAACACATGCAAAGACTTCGTAGACAGGAGGGAAGCTGGCAGTTAGAGGTGGGAGATGCATGCTGAGAGAGGAATCAAAGGACGGAAAAGGAAGGTTTATGTTTGAGATGGAAAGATGACTGGAAAATGATGGTAGTTTAAATTGGAGATGTGCTGTGCTAGTTGCTGTCTCAAGCATCTACTGTAGCTAGTTCTCTGACTCTTCAGCTCTCGCTCTGCAATACATCTTGTAGTGCCAATTTCCAACATGGGCACAGCTCAGCATATTTCTAGAGATTTGTGTTTTATTCAGAGAAATCTTTACTCCTGTCTTCTCGGTAGGGGCGTTTGAAAGATTCTGAAATTGCAGGAGATGGAAAAGTTGGCAAAACTTAGTGAAAAGGAAATGGAAGGAACTCCTAATATGCCTAACAGACTGCAGCAGTGCAGTTGCACCAGAAAACACAACGTGGAGGTATAACTGAGATTATAGTCTATTTACAGGTATTGACAAATAGCCAATGTTAGACTTCCATTCAAATAGGGCAATAATACTAGACAGAGGCAATTTCCACAGAAGAGGAAATTCAGGAAATGGGCTACCTAAACTGTGCATGAAAACTGCTGATGTCATTTAGACCATGGTGGTGGTGATCAAGTGATTGAGAGCAACCACTGATGAACTGGTGGATGAGATATGATTCAAGACTTCTGAGAAAATGACAGGAACAAATTAAGAAGTACTTTGTGGCAGCGGTGAGATGACAGGATTTCAGTTGTGACAACATGACGAGACAAAGTAGCCAGAGGTCATTCATGTCAAATGATTGCTCAGAGGACTGACAGAGAGAGGACTGATGGCTTGCGGGGCACCTCTACTGAGCAGTCATATTTTATGCAAATCAAAAGTGATGTGGTGCAGCAAAATAATGTGCCAGATGTGTTATGTGTTCGCTGTAACTTCTTTTCCGCTGTAAAACTTTTTGAATGCAGTTCTAATTGATGTGCCACTCAGTGACCCTAAACTGTAAATATTAAAGATGTAGTCACTTTGCACACATGTTCTTAGTGGTTGTTAGGACTGGCAGCAGCATAGGCACTGAAGCATAAACAAGCATTTCTGATCATTTCCAAACACTTTGAAATGACGTGAGCTTTTTGCATTAACCTGCTTGGGTATTAGCCAGTGCAGTTTTGTTTTTCCCTTTGGTGTTGTGCTTGCTTTTTTTCAGACATGTTTCTGAGGCCTCGGGTGACAAACGGAAGAATCCAGTCAGGAAATATTTTAGTTGCAAACAACATAAAGAACAGTTTTCCAACTAGCTAATATATTTTTTTTGCTCATCTAGTTAGTGATCCCAAGCTAGAAAATGTTAATTTTGTGTAAATGAAGTGCTTTTGGACAATTAATTTGCTCCTACAAAATGTCTTTCCCACTGATAATGCTAAAGTAATTCTGCTGTCACCAATAACAGCACGGCTCCTCGTTAGGCAGACATATTAACTGATGCACTGATTTAAATAATCACTTCCTGACAGGATCTCCTCTGTTGTCACAAGTGCCTCCCTCAGCAGGATCCTTCAGCAATAATAATGCTTAAAGAATACCTCGCTGATGAAAGGAGGCGCTACGAATGAAATAGTGGAGAAAAGAAGCAGTGCATGTGTGTTGAGTGTGCTCCTGAGTCATATCTGACTTGGGAAAAGACATTTTAATGTTGAGAACCGCGGTGAAACGGCAATCCCTTGAGTTGAATGAATGAACGATTAAACCACAGAGTACTGCGTGTTACCAACACAGCAGCAAGTAGGAGACAGGGACAAATAACAGTAAGGATTTGAAAATTTAAGAGAAATGAAAGGACGTTGGTGTTTAGTGGCTTTAAACATGACTTCAAACACAGATACGTCATATTTTAGCCCAACAGTGAGGAGGTAATTAAGGTGGTTCTGTCATGCTATAGGGGGCATGGTTTTGGTCCACCTACTCCTTCAGACAATAAATAAATAAATCAGTTTCAAAGAGTGTGCAAGTCACTACAGCCTTGTTAGGAATGATAACCTCTATCCTATAGTAAGACATTTATAATCTGATAAAAGTGGTTTCTCCCAGGATGACAATTCCCCCATCCATAAGGCACCAGAGGCCACTAGATGGTTTAAGTCTGAAATTTATATGAATCATATGGTATGACCTTTGCAGTCACCAGCGTATACTGTAACCCAGTTTAACACATATGGGAGGTTTTGAGCACACAAATGTCATTTACGATGTTGGGTCTGGAAAAAAATTAAATAAATCTCCAATACCCACCAGGATGTTTCCAGGTTTCTTTCACTGTAACTGTTAGTTCATTGCGCTGCCTTTGAAGTCAGGATTTAGGTTTGAAAGAAAAAAGAAAAGAAAAAAGGATACTTTAATAAATGTTCCATGTAGTAGAATTTTGAGTTCCCAATTTGTATCCAGCTATTAATGAATGGGACACATTAAAGAGGTGCCTGCATAACTTTTTTTTTTTTTACTACTGAACATAATAGCATTGAAGCTATAATAAAGTTATATGAATTTGCGCGCCTGGATTTTTAATTCAAGGCTTTAAAGTACAGCCTCTAGCATTGAAATGATGTAGAGCAAAAAGAAAGTATGGCATAGCCAAACAAACATTCATGCATGATTAATTTTCTCAGGCAGGTCAAGATGATTTTTTTTTTTCGGTTAAAACCACTTTCAGTACCTTTTTGTCATCATGCTTCCTTTCTTCCTCCACAACTTTCTTGTTTTCTGATAGAGCACTAGAGATGTGCAATCACATAGGTCTGATAAGAAGTTTTTTTGTTCTACAACCCAGGCTATACAGATTGACTATGTGATTATGTAAGTATTAATACATTTTCAGTGAAGAAACCCATCTAAAATTAGACTGTTTTTGTCCCATGGCTTTGTAGAGAAAGATGATCATTGCTAAATCACAAGTTTTCCTTTGGTCAAGATTCTGGCATTTGATCCAGAAGTGTCTTTTTGCTGTTTAAATGTGTATTTTTTGGATGGTTTTAATATTTCTTTGGTCAGATTCAATGCTTGCCTAGCTCTGGCCATTGAATAAATAGCAAGTTCCACAGCTACACAGTCTGGACTAAGGTTAGAGGAATTTCAGCCATTTTCAGCAGAAGAGGAAAATCTGCTAAAACGGAGACCATAATACCTGGTCCAGAAGGATTTGTCCAATAATATGAAGTACAAGACAAGAAAATTGTGTTTGCTTTTCCTTTCACACACACAGTATTATTGCAATCTGTACCTCAATGTAATAATTAAAAAAAAAAAGATTGGAGGGGGGGGGCGGCGGTATACTTTTCATAGATGAGAGCAGGTTCATTCTGAGCACATGTGAAAATATGAAAAGATGTGAAAGGGTCCAAAGAAGGTGAATATATATATATATATATATATATATATATATATATATATATATATATACACACACACACACACACACACACACACACATACACACAAATGCCTAAGTACAACAAGATGTGTATACCCGAGGCCTTACAAACTGCAAGGTAAGGACTTGAAGAGGTATACCAGAGACGTACTGTAGAAGCCAAAGGAATGAACCAGATGTTCTCCCACTGAGCCATCCAAGGTGTACTTTCAGTGGTAGGAGAACAACATGAGAACAATGATCCTACCAAGGCTGGAGACAGAGCAGTACGGTCAGAACCAATGCCGAGAGATATTATCTCTCCAGCCTGTCCTGGGTTGGCCCCGGGGCCTCGCCCAGAAGGACATGCCAAGAACATCTCACACAAGTGGCACCCAGAAGGCATCCTAGTCAGATGCCCGAACCACCTCAACTACCTCCTTTCAATGTGGAGGAGCAACGGCTCTACTCTGTGCCCTGCACTCCTCACCCTATCTCTAAGAGAGAGGCCAGCAATCTCTTTGGAGGAAGGTCACTACCCACCATCTGCTTTGAGGATTACCACTATGACTAGCACCAACCACCTAGCAGCCACAGCTCTGTGCAGCAGCCTCAGCAATGGAGGTGCGGAATATTGTCTATTCAGACTCAATGTCCTCAGCTTCTGATGGAAGTTCTGCTGGAGATGGGAGTTGAAGATCTCATGGACTGGGGCCTTTGCCAGGTATTCCCAGCACACCCTCAGTATTGCTTTGCAATGTCTGGCAATGTCTCAAAAAACAAAAACAAAAAAAACACTGCTACACCTATTGTATCCTACACCAAAATGAAGTTATGAACAGGAATAATTATAAATAGTAGTTGCAGCAATGAATGGATGATTCTGTGTCAGGTATATAACTGACAGAATTTTACTTATTAGTTATTCAGACATGGCACAACTCATCAGTGGATTAAGATGAACATTCTACTGAGTGAGTCAGGCTGATATGCTTGTTAGCAACCCCCCCCCCCACACACTTGTCTGGAATGTCAAATTTAATGAATATTCAAAAGCCCAGTGGGTCCTTTTGTGAGTACTGCAAAGGGAGATGCTTCTAAAAGGGGAATTTTGCAGTCTGCATTAAGCAACATATGACCCATGTGTAAAAATATTTAGTCACATCTTGCCAAATGTTTTTCTGTCCTCTAATGAGACGTAGCAAAGACCTGATTCCTACTGATCAAGTGACAGGGTTCTTTTAGCTCCACAGTAGCAGGTAAAACGTCATTACTTTACAAAGAAAATTAGTTTCTACTCATCATCCTTTACCAACTGGTGACTGCAGTACAAATATAGGTTTTCACTTTTTAAAACTGTCAAGGGAGGACAAATAAAGGCCCCGTGTAAACAATATTTTCAGTATTATTTTTATAGACACTGAAAAACTGGACTGTTGAAAGAACAATGCTGAATGGCCTACAGTATAAGCAGTATCCTTGTACTACTTAAGTCCTTTTTGCATTATAATAAATTATAAATGCAGGTACTTCTCATGCTTCTACCTGGTACCCATATTATACACTAATATTCACTTGATGAACCATACTCTAGCTCCTTCAGAGTGTATTTGCTGCTGACTTCTTTGTGTCATTCAAGTCTTATCAGGTTATTGCTCTTCAGCTGTGAATTACACTGAATAGGCTTTATTAACATTTTCTCTTTCAGTGCATGACACTTTAGTTTGACCTTACGTTTGCTCCTATTAACAACTCACCTGCCTTTGTTAAGTTAACCAATGCTTAGACAAGTTTGCGACCTGGCATTGGCCAAAACGGTTATATGACACACACAGCACTGCTGTGGACTATTGTGCAGCACCGTGTTGTGTGCTGCGTGTCAGGCATCTTGTGCACCAACTGGGAGACCAGAGTACATGCCTGAGTATCAGTGTATTCTGCATGACAAAGCACCCAATTATTGCTAGAGAGTTATAACTTATCTACCCATGTTGGCTATTATATGGATACTAGTAATACTGACTAGTACTCTAGACAGCAAAGGTTAGTGATACACAGCGGTGACTAGTGAAAAAAATTTCTAGATTGGACTGGAATATTCACCAAACATCAACGTATGATTTAATGCAAAACAATCATCTTAATTTGGGGAATTGTCTATAATATAAAACAAGGAATAGAGAATATTTATATATATTTATATACATATATATTGTCTCATAATTAAGATAGTACATACATACATTTTTTAATTAAATCAATAACTATGCAGAAATAAAATAAAATCAATGCGGTTAGAAAAACTACAGAAAACTTTTTTTTGACTGCCTTTATAGAAACTTTACTCTGCTTGCCTTCTCAGAGGCAAAGCTTTGGATGACCTTCTTATTAAAGTCAGGCATGTCTCTGACGAGTTTCTACTCCACGGAGAGCACAGCCAGAGCATTAAGACGATCCTGTGTCATGGTGTTTCTCAGGAAGGTCTTGATCCTCTTCAAAGCAGAAAAGTACC
The DNA here is from genome assembly GCA_024447675.2 of Pterophyllum scalare. Lineage (NCBI taxonomy): Eukaryota > Metazoa > Chordata > Actinopteri > Cichliformes > Cichlidae > Pterophyllum > Pterophyllum scalare. Next base: position 35,761 of record JAMQGT020005903.1, read on the forward strand.
TCTCGGATTCAGCTGTTGTCATGGGTGTGGTGGGGAGAATCTTGAGAAGACCGAGCGTCTCTGTGAAAGTGTTCTGTAGGTTGTTCTCCGTGAAAAACTGATAGTGAGGCATGGCAACACTGCCACTGTGAAAACAACTCTCCGTGCTAAATGAAGAACCTTGGCGTGCTTCAGGATCGCATCGCACACCAATGAAAAACACACCACAAGCTTAAATATGTATTAAAGCTGTCTGGATGGAAGGAATTCTAACACATGTCCATATCCTAGCCAAGTCTATGAGTGATAAGGTTTAAACACCATTATCCCTAACTGCACTTTACAGCATGCTTGCTGTTTTTTTTTTTAAACCTTTAATTCCATACTGATTTCACTAATAAATCAAAGTCATTTTATTAACTAAACAATTTTTCTATTAAATGCTAGGATATATTGTACACAGAATATCTATTTTGTGTATGAAAATGACCAAATAATCATATTGCTTGAGACAGCTCTCTCATAAATCTGAATTCTACAGAATGAACAAATATTTTTGTCGCTGTTTTTTTCTTCTTTCTTTTCCCGGCATCACATCATCACAGCTTATCTCAGCTGGCAGCTCCAAAGTGATGTGCAACATGTGACTCACTTCCAGTATGCATGCAGCTTTAATTTTTAATTACAAAGTCTGTCTAAAAACTGCTTTAGTTACGTTATTGTGATCCACATCTGATGGAAAGAATATACTCTGATGTGCTCTATAATAACTTTGACTTTTGCTTTGATTTAAGCTTTAACAGACTGCTGGAAATGAAAAACTAATGTTTCTAAAAATAGCAGTTTAGTATTAGCCTATATTAAATATTGTAATTTACCTGATCCTCAGCATGCTGTCCTGTGGACCAGTACATCAATCAAGACATGGTTGGTGTTCCTGTTCTGTAGCTGGTTGAATACATGAACAGGCATGAACTTAAGGAACAATGGCAAGAAAAAAAAAAATCGAGCATCCTCACAAAGTCTTCAGCCTCTCTGACAAAATTCTCGGCGTCTCTGATCGTCTTGAAACACTCCTTCAGGTCATCCTTCAGCTCATTCATAGTGTTTACAATGCGACTGTGGAGCTTCCACTGTACTGAAGAGGCTTTGGTGAATCTATAGGCAACTACTGAGTAAAAAAACAACAAATAACTTGGTTGACTTGGAAAAGAATCCAGAAAACCAAGGTTATAAATAGGTGTTCCAGTCATGGGAATGTGCAATGTTGCTTGCTGCATGATAAGGTCCTGGTAATGTGCATGACATTGGATGAAGTGAGCGTTTTCATAGATATCCATTAGACATCCAATGGCTCCCCTCATTACAGTTGCCCTGTCAAGCTTGTGCTATGAGTTTGACCTTGCATTCATTTGGGAGTACTATACTCAACCTCTCCAGAACTGCTGTAAAGTTAGTGTTGGCAGCTGTGGTCTGGATGATAATGAACTCAGAAAACTTCTCCTAGATATTACAGTTGGCACAGATGAAATGGAGCACAGAAACCAGCTAGCAGTGGACAGGAATGTCATTTGTTTCCTCTGCTTGAATGGTGATAAAATCAGAGCTCTTCACTTCCTCCATATAGTGCAATAGAATAGAATAAAAGTTATTCTTTGCTCACCAATTACATTGACTCAAGCAAACCAACCAGTTTATTATATTTTATAACTTTATTTTATTTGATTATTTCTGGATATACTGGCCTATCATAAATTATGCCTATACCCAACAACATGTTGTTTACCAGCTCATTCTGAAATTTCCATTTGTTATGTTGGGGGTCTCATAGAAGCAGCATTCACTATTGTCATATAGTAACAGATACCTGTCTTGAGTTTATCTGAGGTTCACATGGTGCAACAAAATAATTCTATCTATGGTGAATGTATTCAGATAGCAAAGTGAGTGCGGAGCGGAGCCACCCCGGGGTCTTTTGCTATCTGAGTAGGCTGTCAGGCATGTTAACCTCAGTAGTTGATGTGGGTGAGAAGCGTCTACCTTTATTTAGTCTGGAGGAGGCTGTAAAACTTTATGAAATGAGTCTGATGTGAGTCAGTGTGTTAGTAAAGCTCAGTTATGACTTTCTACTGAGGGGAATCGTTGATGACATCCTAAACTTTTCTGCAGGTTTTTGCCGCTGTTAGCCTCTGTTTGCTCCTGTTAGCCAGCGTTAGTGAAACTGCTTTTGAAATGACTCTAACTTTGTTGAACTTTGACACTTAGTGAATAAATTCTCTGCAAGGATGTAATCGAACTGTTCATCAGAGGGAAAGTGTGATGAGCTGGCATGTTAGTTTAGTTGTTTAGTCAGCTCTTGTCAGCTGGCCAGAGATGGGAGGGTCGCATGTCTAATATGATGACAATGAGTAATTGAAACAATATTGGAAATAATTAAGCATGATTATGTATGTTTCCGTGTGTTAGAGCCATGACTTCGGGAGATGATGCTTGTGGTGAGGACAAAAAGGACGACAGTTTATTAAGATGCCGGTGGCGTCGTAGCTTTCCTTTGCATTCTTACTTCTCCGATGATAAAACATACAATAGGTATGATACTTCATATCTAGAGTCTGAATGTGCAGGCATAAATTTCAATGTCCCTCCATGGCTCATGAATACCTGGAAGTTCTCTTTTCCTCCACTTCTGGCTACATATGCGGCCCGTCTGTAGCCACATATACGTGAAATGGAATTAGTCGGAAGGGAGATGTCCTTCCCAGCCTCTGTATTCAAATATAGTGGGGGAATATTGCGGCTTCCACAGGCTTCCTATGTATTTTTAATGGATTTATTATAAGTTTAGAAGAATGCATCAATTTGTTGGAAAATGTATTTAGACACTAATCCATGTATATTTATGAGCACTTATTTATTTGTGAGTATTTATTATTTTTTTTCTGTTAAATAACCTAAAAAAAAAACTTAGTAAACAACCAAAGTGCCGCATACTTAAATCTGACTTAGCAAACATGGAAATCTGGATATTTAGAGGAGTAAATCTGTCCAAAACCGATGCAACCCTTTCCCACATATCTTTTCTTTATTACATCAAGTCGAGTTAGACTGGAAAAAACATAATTTCCTAATACCTACTTGCAGATTAGAGCAGTGCTGCAAATGTTTAATACATTTTAAGCAGGTTTTGGTTAGCAAACAGATGAATAAATAAAAATAAAAATGGTTGTCTTGAGTTGAAAGTCAGCCACTGTAAGTCTGAGATATGCAGAGTAATATGTGACAGTGTTTGAGGAGCGAGAGAACAGAAGTGTGAGAGAAGAAGGCAAAAGAGAAAGCAGCTGCATTATTTTGGCCCTTTGAAAGTAAACAGCACGCAACATGACCGTGATGCAACAGCAGGAAACAAGAGGGTCACCGTATCATTTGAAGTCTTTCTACCAGTCAAAGACAAAGACAGGCCCTCTGGTGCACCATAGCACACCTTTAATCTCTTCAAGGTATTTTTCAGACTTTTCAGAACAAACAGACACTGATAAAGAAAAGTACAGCGGGGTACCAGAGAGAATGGAAGAAACTGCACTGCAAAGCAGTTTTTAATTCAACTTCTGAATTTGCTACAGGTGGAGCAATACACGTAACTGAACCAAGGAAGAATTACATAACAC
>JAMQGT020005905.1:0-23744 GCA_024447675.2 Pterophyllum scalare
GTCATGCAATACAACTGAATCATTGAAAAAAAATTATATTTCATAACTTGAAGGCAACTGTCAAATGTTTTTAATAAAGTGGTACACACCACACATTATTTGTGCTGCCTGGCAAATATCCAAATGGTTAGGAAAAAGTGAGCTTTAACTCAATTCCCTCTTCTCTACTGTAACAGCTTGGTGCGTCCCGGGAATCTGAATATGTGCGTCGGCGTTTTGCAAGCAGGGACATATTGTCAAGAGCTGAGAGCTGAGAGTCTTGACAGTCAGGTGAAGCTGTCTGTATCATCTCTTGTTTGATTTCTGGAAAGGTCTGGTCAGGGTAGATTAGCTTCAGATAATCTTCAAAGAGTTCTTTAAATTTCCTACATGTTACGGTAATTTCGGTGTTACTCTGGCACTGAAGGAAGATAAAGAGAAAAGAAAAAAACTATTTAATACCAGAATGGTCAAAAATACTGAATAATGCTTATTTTGCAAAATATTTTGTCCATGGTACCTCACTGAAGGCCCCAAAGATGAGCCTGATGTCTGACACAAACTCTGCAGGGCTTTGGTAGCACGCACTCTCCTCAGCGTCCAGACGGATTCTCACAGTGGAAAAACTCATTGGTCCCTTTGTAGTCAGACTGCTATCAGCACGTACCTGCAGTATTTAGAGAGGAAATGATAACAGAACAATAACACAGTATTGACATTTTATTTTTCTAAAATCTACAGTGTGTTACATGTCAGCAGCATGAACACAGGGCTGTGGAGTTTTACCCTGTTTTGTTATGTAAAGGTTTAAAATAAAAAGTTATTTCGAGCCAAACCACCAGAATCACACCGACCCCTGAGTACAATTATGAAATACTGAAATTTATGTGTCTGCAAGGAACTTTACTGTTTATTTACTGTAAAGTCGCTCTTAGTCTGATTCCTAATTTCTGTCTTCACTGATAAATATGGCACATTACATACAATTAAAATTACAGTTACAGTCACTCCATTTGGCACTAATCCTATTAACCTTTCCACGATAGTCATTGCACTTCCAGACTCACCAAGGGAGATACAGAATTCTGAAAGTCCGAGTTCAGCTCACAGCAAAACAAGTACAGCAACAGCCTCTCACATTTCTGCAGAACAAAAAAAGAAATCTAAATTAATACCTGTTGTTCCCATCCGTAGTGTGGCAAGTAGAATATCAAACTGGTGAGGGTTGTCTGTCAGAGGCTCTGTAACACCATTCTGCTTTGTGTCGGATGCAACATCATATCAGTGGGTCTTTCAGATACCAAGTTTAACAAACCAGGATTTTAAAGTGATGAAAATGTTTTACCTTAAACAATGTACAATGATTTGTAACCGGGGAAATGACATCTTTATTTCCACTACGTGCCTCCACAATGCCTGTTCTGGCAACATGCTACTTGGAAAAGCAGGTAAGGTCTCCTGGGAAAAGTGCATTGCTGCGCTGAGGACGGAGCCAGCAGGCAAGACCCTACAGCTGAGGAATAACAGTACAAGTTGCAGCTGCACACAGGAGAAGGAAGCGACGTGCACCGCAGAAGCAGACGAGGAGTAAGAAGGCCAGGCTGCTAACTAAACCAATGGCTAGCACATCCAGGTTGGCTACACATTCACATTTTACAACCAGCTTTTTCTTTCTGGATGTTACAAAAAAAAAAGAAATGAATTTTTCTTCTTGAGATAACGATAGGGAAGTCTCTTCCAACCAAAGCTGTATGCCAGACTCAGTAGGTCAGCTTGATGGTTTATTTCCGAGCTGAGTGACACTCCTGTTCAGGGGAGAGGCAAATGAGCTGGATTCTGCACACTCTGGGTGCCTCAGCAAACTTGTCCACTTTCTAGTTTTTGTTCATAAGCCAAATTAGGGTATTTCAACAGTAGTTTAGCTGCTAGCTTGCTCGGTGAAAAGAGAAAGCATCTGCTTCCCATAGCTGGTAATATAACTTCACTGACTATTATTATAATAAACTATTTTTTAAGTGCTGTTTGAAACCATGATTCAACATCTTAAATTTAGGAACACAAGTGCGGGCTACAAAGTAAAGTAATGTGTAAACTAACACATTTCCTGCCTCCTACACACTGTAGTACCACCCCCACCTAAACTGAGATGAGCATTTCTAGAAGCGAGAAGGCATCTGAATTAGACCGTCTTCTGTGCTGCACATGAGAACAATGTGGTAGTGCAACTACGGATTTGTGTTCGTAGCAGGAGCAGTTGATAGGCTATATTCTTCACTGACCTACCTAATGTCCTTTAGATACCACCTGTGGCCACAGAGGGCGATGTGGCCACAGCTCGGCAAATGCTACATATTAGTGTTTCTACAGCCTCAAAGTATCTGAAAGTATCTTTCTGCTATAACACTACATAATTTCTGGACAAAAATTAAAAACTTACTTACTTACACTGATTTTTAAAACCTCTACCCAAAATCTTTTCATTTTCATCAAAAAAACATTTGTAGTTTTGTCCCTAATGTAGCCTCGCTAACCATGGTGAACTTTATTTGAGCTATTTGTGATACACTGACGACATTTTTAAAAGATTTATTATTAATATTAATTGTATATCTGTATTTGCAGACAGAAGATGCTACTGTGTGCACCTACTAGGTGCTAGAAAAGCAAATACCAAAAAAAATGAATATTTAGCTATTCTGCCTCTGTCAAGACAACATAACTGGTGGATGAAACTACAGGTTTTCAACATCTAATCAGCAGAGGTAACGTGAGATGCTGTCCCTTTTGCAAATAACACAGCTGTGCTTATGGACAATATCTAAACTACTGTGACTATAATCATATTTTCTGACTCTCTGCTGTGAGAGTTTTTAACTATCAAGCCTGGAATTAATCTGATGTTAAACCATTTAAATTGTTCAGTGGCATTTTACAAGCTAACTGGAAATTTGGAAAATACATGACTTATTTTATTATGCTTAACTCTGAACTTAACATGGTTTACTTGGTAATCAAGAGTAATTTCTTATTATAATATTACTATAATTGCATAAATGGTAGTAAATCATTAAAAAAAAAACAAAAAAACAAGTACTGACTCGTTTGTCCACAGGGGAAAATGCTCCTTCAAAATCCATCTCCTTCTTTACTGTTTTGGCTTCAGGTTTGCAGTCATACTCCATCTCAGGCAATAACAGGTCACGACAGAAAGTGCAGAACCATTCCCTGCTGAAAAGAGACCATTTACAGACTCAATGCAAGGGCCAGTAAGCAGTAACTCATGTCAACAAGTGCATAATGCTGCTGTCAGATGAAAATCTCACACCTCCAAAATGTAAAAAAATCAACTTGTCAAAAGCAGCTTTGTTCTCACATGTTTTTCATTCCACCAAGAAAACAAGACATTGATTCTGTATTAAAATGAAAATACGTGAGTTGTGGCATTTTCATTGAAGACCAGCAATAAATAAAGTTTGACAGAACTGACCTTGGAGATTTGAGGAGAGCTGGAATGTGGCACGTAAGATGAAAACCTTTATGACACTTATGGCAGCACAACAGCTCCCCCGTAGTCTGACACACAGCACACAAGGCCTCATTAGAGTCTTCTAGTTGGGCTTTATTTTGGTCTTCCTGCTGCTGTTCTCCCACTGAACGGATTGGATTTGGAGCTCTAGTCTTATTCTGGCCCAGAGGCTCACTTAGAAACTGTGAAGAGCAATGGGGTTTGTCATCTATGCTTTGTATACAAGACGGGACATCTTCACCTTGGGAATGGATTTGGGGTTGGTCGTCTGTGCTGTCGGGGAGGCTGGCTCTTTGTTTGGGATGTACCTTGACCCACAAAACACAGAAAGCGAGGTCTGAAAATACCATAGCCAACATTTTATATATTTATCATGATCCTGGAGTTTTGATAAGTCTTAGGATTTTGTTAATATTTTGAGTTATTATTAGTTGCTACTGAGTTAATACTAGTAGTAACTACAGCATTTCCCTGTCTGATCCTCCCACTGTCTTGTATTTCTATTAGTGCCTTTTCACCTGTCTCTGTTACTATGTTTAGTCTGAGTCTTCTTATCTATATAATTGTCTTTTGGTTATTTCGTCTTTTAATCTGAAGGTCACTTTTCTGTTGTATTTCATTTTATTTTCTCCTCCTTTATGATTACAATCCTCGCCCTAACTGTTTTCACCTATTGTTGATTGTTTTCACCTGTGTTCTTCTCCCTCTTGTTACTTGCTGAGTGAATTAGTACACTGTATGTCATGGGTTGGGGCAGGCTGAGTGGGTGTAGTGTTTCTGCTTTGTTTCAGGTGGTTCAGTGGGCAGGCCGCTCGTGTCTCCGCCCTCAGGTGGAGCCCGTCGCTGCAGGCCAAGCAGCACACCTGTGGCTGGTTATACTGATCAGGGCTTGATGTATTTAGGAGTGGCAGAAACAGTAGTTTGTCTGCAGATTGTCCATTTTTGCCATTCTCACTCATCGGGCACTCGCTTCACTTCTCTCAAAATTCTCTCTTTCCCCACTTTCCGCATCAGCCACCAAAACGGCAGCATTGGCCGATCCACCCCCTGTTTCCTTTGCTTCCTCGGGTCGGCCACCACTGCAACCCAGGACCTTTGTCCCCCTGGCCCTGAAACATTCTGGGGTGAGTTACACCATTATAGAGATTTTTTGCTCCAGTGTTCCTTCTTGTTCAAATCTGCTCCAGGGAGGTTTGATAATGACTATGTGAAGATATCTCACTTTGTGAGTTTACTCCAAGACCGGGCACTGACTTGGGCTCGGGCTTATCTTTCCACAAACCCAATCAAGTCTGTGTCTTTCGATCATTTTGTCTGTGATTTCAGATCTGTCTTTGATCATCCTCTCAGGGGGATGAGATGGCTCACTGTTTTTTGCTTTTTGGGGGGGGTTGGTTTTTTTGCTCCGCCAGGGAGAAAAATCAGTGGCAGAGGTCTCTTTTGATTTCCAGGTTTTGACCGGAGTGTCCAGTTGGGATGAAAGACCCCTCAAGGGGGTGTTCTATCAAGCGTTGGGAAAGATGAATTGGCCACTCGCAATGAAGCTAAAACCTTATAGCAAGCCCGGTGAGATCCTCTAAGGATAGATAACCGCTTGCGCAAGAACACTCGTGAATGGGGCTTCAGACTGCAGCGTTGCTCGCCCCGTGACCTCTTCTCCAATTTCTCGGGGGAGACTGTGCTTGGCCCTCCTGAAGAACATCCAGGGGAGCCTATATGCAGTTGGGCCGGGCCAAATTAACGAAGGATGGCAGCATGGCTCTATATTTACTGCAGGATGTCAGGACATTTTGTCCTGTCCGACCAAAAGACAACAGCCACCAGTAAATACGGGAATACTAGTGGGTGATGTGCAGTATGTGGATACGTCCCCTTGTATGCAACTTAAAGACATGCTCAGCTTTAACCAAGTAGACATTCCCCTACAGGCATTATTAGACACCGCCGCTGAACAAAACTTGTTAGACGCTAAAATTGTCAGACAATTGAAAATTCCGACCATCCTGCTCGACTCCCCTGTGTCGGTCATTGTATTAAACGGCCTAAAGCTTTAATCCATCTCCCACCACACTGTTTCCATTTCTCTCACGCTTCCTGGCAATCACAGAGAATCCTTTTTTTTTTTTTTTTGTTTTCGAGTCAAAAATCCCCTAAAATCCCTTAATCTTGGGTTTTCATTGGTTTGCAGCCCATAATCCCCACATTTATTGGCAACAGCATCACATCATTAGTTGGAGTCCTTTTTGTTCCTCACATAGCCTCTGTACCCCCTGAGTATCACGACCTTGCACCAGTCTTCAGCAAATCAAATACTCTGTCCCTTCCACCACATCGGCCATATGATTGTGCATCAATCTCCTCCCTGAGGATTTCTTTTCGGATTCTCCTTTATGGAGAAAAAGGACAAGTCACTATGGCCCTGCATTGATTATCGGGGCCTTAAACTGATTACTATTAAAAATAAGTATCCACTTCCTCTGCTAAGTTAAGCTTTCGAGCCTCTCCGTGAAGCCACTGTGATTTCCAAGATAGATCTTTGTAATGCATATCATTTGGTTTGAATTAGAGAGAGGGATGAATAGAAAACAGCTTTTAATACACTACTTGGACACTTGGCTTAACTAATGTGCCGGCTGTATTCCAGGCCCTCGTCAATGATGTGCTTTGGGATTTTTTTTAATGTTTTTGTTTTTGTCTAGCTGGAAGAAGTTTTGATCTTTTCCAGGAGCCTCGAACATAGCAGACTCATACGGCAAGGACTCCAATGCCTCCTCGAAAATAAACTTTGTTAAAGCAGAGAAATGTGAGTTTTACTCAGTGTGTCATTCCGAGGTGACATTATTGAGAGTTGTTGGGTGAAAGCAGACCCTGTGAAAATCAAAGCCGTGCAAGAATGGCCCAAACCCACCACTAGAAAAGAACTAAAATGTGCTCTTGGTTTTGCCAATTTTTACTGCAGGTTTATCCGTAACTACAGCCAGACCAATCCAGGGTTCTAACCAGAAACAATTTTCAGCCCAGCACGCAAGCTAATGCTAATTAGCAAACCACACAATCCTTGTGGACGTGCAGTTACATTTCTTGAGAGGTACACATCAGATTACGTCTTATGTTACAGCGTAGGTTTCAGAAGGGACTTCTGGTTACGTACATAGGATCGATGCAGAACTCTAATTCAGGCCTTATTAGCTTGATAGAGCAATTATTCTTTTTTCCATACAAACCAGAAGAGTTACACATGCATTCAACGTGCCAGAGTACCGTTACCTTCCACTAATGAGTTTGCAGAAATCACGTAAAAAGCATTCACAACAAAAACATTATAATCCAGATGTTTTATCTATCCAAGATTCAAACTCATCCGAGATAGTACATGCATCCTTGGTGTGAATTTGAACCTCCAAGGTCACATTGTTTGTAAGTTATGGCCAAGGTAAAGTCTTTAAGCGCTTTGAGTGCTCAATTAGAGTAGAAAAGTGCTATATAAGAACTAGTCCATTTACCAACAGATGCCATTGATGCCGCCAACACCAAGGCTATGACAATAGCTCGACTTTTTCTTTAAAACAGTCGAGCTAAAAAAGAATACTGTATTCATAAATATACATAGCTAAGTATGTAATTATGTCCTCCAACAAACTGTTTAATGAATCCATTGAAAACACATAGGAGCAGTGGCTGGTTTGTGGAAGCCACCATGTTTCCCCACCATATTTGAATACAGTGGCTGGGAAGGGTGTCTCTCTTCTGACATTATGAGGTACAGTTTAAATTTAACGTTTTTGATCTCTCTTGCCCGACTAAAATGTGTTTCTCCTACAGTGGCCACCCTAGCTAGGATTCTGCACTTGAATTGGGAGGGGTAAGAAAACAGAATTTAATTGACTGCAATTTGCTGACATCTAGCGGTGACATTTTACACAATGTAACTTTAATTATTACTATCATGATTAATCTTTATTACTGGATGAACTGTAGTGAAACTTACTGATACAATACATTTAGAACTAACAAGCACTGCTGATTAAAATTATAAAAATTGCACAACTATTATTTTCAAATTAAATTTAAAACATTGCTTCAAATTTAATAGGAGGTAAAGCAATTATTTCAGTATAAGTTAAAGTCATACAGAAAACTAATGCTGTTACTAACTAATGTTCCTTTGTGTTCATTTTTGCACCTGTTTCTAATGCCATCAACCCATTCAATGGCCAGTGTCAGCTGTTATCAATCCCACTGATATGGCTAGTAGGTGCCCTACTTCTTATCGTCATCTTCTTCTTTTGGCTGCTCTCTTTAGGGGTTGTCAAAGCAGATCATCTGCCTTCATAGCACCCTATCCATAGTATCCTCTTCTGTCTCACCAGCTCTCTTATATCCTCCTTCACTACATTCATGAACCTTCTCTGTGGTCTTCCTCTTTTCCTCCTACCTAGCAGCTCCATCTTCAACATCCTTTCTCCAGCATATCCACTATCCCTCTTCTGCACATGTTCAAATCATCTCTTACCTCTCTAACGCTGTCTCCAAACCACTCAACCTGAGCTGTCCCTCTCATAAACGAAGTTCTAATCTTGTCCATTCTGGTCACTCCCAATGAACTTCAACTTCAACTCTGCCACCTCCAGCAGGACCTCCTGTCTTTTTGTTAGTGCCATCATCTCCAAATCATCTATCATAGCAGGTCTCACTACTATCTTATAAATCTTCCCTTTCAATCTTGCTGCTATCCTTCTGTCACAAATCCCTCCTGATACTCGTCTCCACCCACTCCACCCTGCCCGCACTCTCTTCTTCACCAGGTTTTTAAACTCCTCTTCCTTCACTACCTCTGCTCCTTCCATCATCACTGTTGGACCTGCCTCCCTCTCATTCACACACATGTATTCTGTCTTGCTTCTACTGACTTTAATTCCTCTTCTCTCCACAGCATACCTCCACCTCTCCCGGCTCTCTTCCACCTACTCCCTACGCTCACTACAGATCACAGTGTCGTCTGCAAACATCATAGTTTACACATACTCCTGACTGACCTCATCAGTAAACTTGTCCATCACCATCACAAACAAAAAGGGGCTCAGAGTTGATCCCTGACGTATTCCCACTCCCAACTTGAACCCACCTGTAACCTGTACCACAAACCTCTCCACTGTCTCACTGTCCTACTACAATGTCTTATAACATACTCACACACGTCTCTGCCACTCAAAACTTCCACACAATGCTTAACAAATTTATTAGACCACCACCCAATGTAAGGTTTATATCACAGCTGCCCTAAAAAAACCAGGCTTGTTAATTACCCAATTAATTTTTTATGTTTCTGTAATGGTTAATCCGCCAGTATGCACAAGCTCTTTAATCACTATATTTTTAATGCTAAAACATAATTAGTGTTGTTATCCATGAATTTTCAAACTTACTGTTTTACAAAAAGGCAGGAAAAATAAAGCACAGTAGTTTTTGATTAGCATGCCAAATCACAGTTAATTATTTGTATTTGTCAATAGAGTTTTGTTTTTTTTTAAGTGGATGAATGTTATGCTTGAATAACGTCTGAGCTCTAAGAGAAGTCCAGTGTTCCACCTCAAATTTTGGTATAAAAAGGGAAATTAAGTTCAGTGAATAAGAAAATTTTTTTGTTGGAATGATTTTTTTGACAGATTTAAAAAATATTTGTTTTCTTGTTTTTTATGACAGGTGGTCAGGTGACAGGTGGGAAAGTCAGGGAGGCTAGACGTACAGCAGAGAGGTGGGAAAGGAAAAGGCTTATAGTGAGTTTTATGTGAAACTGAACACTAAGGAGAAAAGGACTTGTATCGATTGACTAGGCAGAGAGATCAAGCTGGAAAGGATGTGCAGCAGGTTAGGGTGGTTAGGGATAGAGATGGAAATGTACTAACAGGTGAAAGTGTTTTGAGAAGATGGAAGGAGCACTTTGAGGACCTCATGAATGTTGAAAATGAGAGAGAGGAGGATGAATGGAAGACATCTGAAGTGAGGGCAGCTATAAAGAGGATGAAAAAGCCAGTTGAGTGGAGTGGAAAGGCAGTTGGTTTTGATGACATACCTGTGGTGGTAAGGAGATGTCTAGGAGAGAAGGTAGTGGACCTTTTAGTGGAGAGTGAGAGAATGACTAAATGTGCAAATACAGATTTTCAAAAACAAGGCTGATGTGCAGAGATGCAGTAACTACAGATAAAGTTAATGAGCCATACCATGAAGCTATGAGAAAGAGTTGTTGAATCTAAGTTAAGAAGAGAGGTGATGTTCAGCGAGCAGCTTTACTGTACATGTCCATTGCTTGAATCACCATCATATCCCCCCCAATGCTTCCCTTCCACCTGGTCTCCTGCACACACAATATATGTGCCTTCCTTCTCTCCATCATATCAGCCAGCTCTTTCCTTTTACTCAGTCCCTGTATTTACAGTCCCTACTCTCACCTCCAAGCTCCTTTCCTGTGTCCTAATATGCCTTCCCACTTTCTTCTTCCATTGTCTTTGGCCAAAAATAGCACAGTTTCCACCAGCTCTATGTTGGCCAACAACACTAGAGGTGGACATTGTTAATACAAATCCGGTATGGAAATCTCATTCTACTGTATATAATCTGCATGTTTGATTTTGCCGAGATTTTATGCCTGATGCCCTTCCTGATGCAACCCTCACCATTTATCTAGGCTCGGGCCTGGCACTAGAAGTACACTGGCTTGTGACACCCCCTCCCCCCTGCCCCTCTGTGGTTGGTTTCAAGTAACAAACAATCTCCTATTAAAGTCATACTTTTGTGCCAGTCCAATTCCTGCTGCATAAATAAGCTTTGGATAAACACATCTACCAAAAATAAAAAATCTATACATAAAATACACACTGGACTGCAATAATAAATCATTCTGTTCTTACACAACTGCCTTCCTCATCTGGCTCATCTTTGATGACAATTATTGACCCTGGAGATGATTGTTGTCTCTTCTTTACAGCAGATCCCACTGCTCCACTAGCCTGGTATGTTTTTGGGGCTTTCCAGGTAACAGTCCTTGGGGTAAAAGCACAGGTAAATTCACTCAAAAGACCCATGCCACAGAGGTAATAGTGTCATAAAAAAATAAAGAGAGAATCTCTGTGTATGTGTGTGTGTGTGTGTGTGACATAGCTCCCTCCTACCCTGTTTTTTCCTGGGATACAGCGGCGTACTCTGGTGAATTTTGCTGTCCTGGCACTTAAGAGAAGTTACAATGTGTTTGTCCATTAAAAGGAACAGAACATAACACATATTCTTGATGTCACAAAAAACTGCAAAAGTACATTATATACAGATAATGGCAAGCATACCACTTGTGCTTGATAAGGAGGTTTCTGCTCCCTGAGGATAGTTTGGTTTCACTGTGTACATTGGACCAGCTGAATCATTTCTCCTGTTCATATATGTGGGCTCAATCTAAACACAGGATTGCAAATCAACTACTAAACAGCAGATATTATGCAATGATAACAGCCTTCAGTCAAGAGAGGGAGTTCCTTACCCTCTGTTGTGGATGAGGCAAATTGACACTACCATTGAGAGGCAATGGTGCTATTTGTGCATACAGAGGTGAAGAGGAAAATCCATCCATGAGCTTGGTTTGGTAGCTGGAGCCACTTCCTGTCCCTCTCTGATGAATGGAGAAAATATAGAAAGGTGGAGAACATGCAATCATTTACATTACAGTTACATTCCTGTCAGTATCTGTAAGCATGTGATGATGCAATCATTGATTTTCCATGAAATGATCCAACTGCTGGCTTGTAACACTAACATCGCAGACATCATATAACAACAGTTCCCTTAAATTGGTTTATGGCGATAAAAAGAAAAACAAAACTACCCAAAACACAATCTAAAGACCTAACACAACATGACCACAGTATGCTTTGACAAGTATCCTTCACTGCACAAGATTTGCATGGAAAATACTAATGCAGCTCTGACAACTTGCTCACATCAGTGCAACAAAGCTAACTTGTGCTTTACATGCCAGCATTGTCCTGCTTCAGATTTGGAACCCAAACATCCAGTAAAGTAGACTAAACAACTTGAATAACAAGATATTATCAAGCCTTACTCAAGGAGTTTTCCCCTTTGTCCCCATGTCGCATGCTGGCTTGCTGTTTGCAATGCTGCTTTATTTGATTTACTTCATTTCTGAGCTCTAAGTTCATCCAAGACTATAATCCATCTTGACAAGGAAAGACATAAATTGCTCAGGATGTGAAAGCTGTCAGCTCTATTTAGGACAATTCCATCTGCTGTCTGTGCTTGTTAAGAAGGCCTGTCATTCAAGCTTACACAAGCACACTAACACAAAGAAATGCACGTTAACCTGGGGAGAAAGTCCAGGGCTCAGTAGGCTCCTAGTTGGGCTAACATGGTTGGGCAGAGGCCTCATAAACCTGTGGTCTGGTTTTGGAGGCAAACTGTGGGAGGGAGACCCCCTCTGTAGGGGCCCTGGGACTGTTGGCTGTAGTTGGATGCTTTGGTACCATGTCCAGGGTGGAGGAGATGGCTGGGGCTGCCATTGAGCCTGGGGGGTTAGCTTGTCCACCTGCATCTGGAGCTGAGCCAGAGTGCTACAGGGAGCTCCCAGGGCAAGGCTGTGGGGTGAGCCTGAGGGGCCCTGCCCAGTGTGGGTGAGCTGATGATGAAAACCACCCAGCTGGTGGTCTGGTACACTCTCCACCACTAAAGTGCCTGAGAGGACATACACACATAGACAGGATGAGCATAACAAGGGCTGATGAAATATATACAATGCAGAAAGAAAAATCCAGAGAACTGTAGAGAAGTGTATATACAGTAAAATGTGAGGCAGTTTGTAAGGAAAGCTATGCTAACTGGGGCTACAGCTATTGACAATAAGCAAAGATAAATATTTCAATTAATACGTGTTGATTAATCAGTCTATAAACTGAGGAAAAGACCAAATGATAACAGTCTTCAAATGATTCAAATGAGGTTTCAAGGCATCCAAATCTACTAGAACAGAAAATGAAAGATCCAATCTCAGGGTTGTGAATCACATCATTTATCATCTTACCCAAATCAACATTCGAGGCCCAGTAAGAGGCTCGACACTGGAAGCGTACGGTGCTCTGTGGTACGAATGAGGCACTGCATTTTGCCCGCAGGAGGTTTCCAATCTGAAACTGAATCTGCGAACAGATGGGATGTTATTAATAATTTTCAGAGGAGGAACATGTGACGCTACAAAAGGCATATGTTTGCACTTCATCACATCTGAGACATACTAGGCTTTCAGAGATGAGCTGAGATCAGGAAAACAAGACTGTGATGAGATAGTGCTTCTGGGCTAATTGATTAAAGAGGCCTCACCAAACGTTTACAGTACAACAGGGCCGTGCCCCCACTCTTGGCCGTGGTCCATTTGATGAAGTCGATGACATGATCCAGGTGTCGGGATAGATAGCCAATGTCTTCCTGCTGTTTACGCAAGAGACTCTCGTGATCTTTTGTAAGAGTCTATTTAAAAAATAATAAAAAAAAAAAAGAAGTGCAGTGTTCAAGCAGCTTGAGGGGAGGCACTCTGAGCCTCAGGGCGACAGTCAGCTCATGATACAAGCAACATGCTTCTGGATACTACACTGCAGCAAACTACAGCACTACACAGCATTGTTTTGCTATATCATTTCATATATATATATATATATATGTATATATATATATATATATAAAACATTTTGTCATACCTCGAGTTGATTAACCAGCGTTTTGCCCTTTTTGTTTATCTCATTAATCAAACTGCAGATGGACTTCTTTATTTCATCATGAACAGAAGTGCGGTTGTGTTCAACCAGGAGAAGTCTGCAAAGAATACATTAAAAGTGTCAATTAACAAATACAGAGAACAACTTATATTTATTAATACGGAAGTGCAAAATAGCTTTTCTTTTTCAAAGGAGCTCTACAGCAAGTGTCAGTGATTTGTTTTTTTTTTAAACTAGGCATCCTTATGGGTGAAATACATACCCACTGTTTATGGAGTTTGATACCTCTTCTACCAGTTTCTTTTTCTCCTGTAGCTGATGAGTCATACTCTCCATATGCTCTTTGTGGTTTTTATAGGCAGCTTCGAGGAACTGATAACTAATTCAAAAACAAGAATGAGTCAGTACACACAGGCTAACTAACCAAATGAATTATGAAATATGCATAATGAATTGGTATTTTTTTTTGGTAATCTTAATCTCTTAATGGATTTTTTTTTTCTCCACCTCAAATATGTCACACTCAGGGGCCATATGCAGTTCAATTCAACTTAATCAATCATCAGTCAATATTAAGAAACAATGTGGAGTTTTGACCTTGTTAATACAGTGTGACTGCCTGTATGGCTTATGTAACTAAATTCCACGTCAAATATGAAATCATTAAGGACCACCAAATCAAGCTGATGCTGAGGTACAGGTACCATTTCATCACATTACAGGACAAATTGTGACGGTACTTGTGGTCTTTATGCTTGACAAGTTGGCAGTCCCGACAGGTAAGCAGGTCACATGTCTCACAAAAGAGCTTCAATGGCTCTTGTTTGTGGGTATGACAGAACATCTGCCTTTGACTCGACACGCCGCAGACGTCTGGAAAACAACAAAAAGCTCATCATAGTTATTTTAAAGCTAATTCTTACAGTATAAAAAGCACAACATATGCATGCACTGTATATTGACGTATAGTTACTGTGCCTGTTAAAAAAAATTTTTTTATTTCAACAGCAGTAGGACGAATCCCATAATGGCGCTTGCATTTGTCATGGAAAAGGCACAAGCATTTAATTTTATTAAATAGGTGAGATGAGCACATGGGTTTGAATACCTTGTGATCCTTCCGACTTCTGTCTGATCATGTGGTCTTTGGTGAATTTCACTCTTTGGTGGGCCTCCACACAGGTGGTACACAGGTACTCAATGCACTCAGCACAGAACCCAGCAGCTTCAGTGTTGTCATCACAAGCCATACAGAGCTATAGGCAGATGAGTCAAGCATCAAAGTCGGATAAATAGTTAAAACTAGGTGATATTGATGACTCTTTGCAATTTTTACTCTATGTTCAATCAAAGGAATGAAATGACACCTTATCTTCTAGATTGACGTAAGTGGACAAAAATGTACCCATGTGTCCAGTTTCTGCTCCAAAGTATTGCCTCTGCTGCCCAGATTTCCCAGCTACAACCCATCAGAACACAAGCTGTCCTTGCTTTTTGTAAATGCATTTCATATCCTATTTAATATTGTGTGCCCAGGGACTCCAAGTGGAAATAATCTAGTAGCTTATTCTTGTTCTTTTGTCCAAGACAAATAAGTAATAAAAGTAAAATACTGTAGTACTATTATAATCATTACCCTTAAACCTCAGGCTGACCCCATGTGGTAGTTAATTTGTTACCGACCTGGACCGCTCTCGCCACTGTGCTGCTGGGAGCCTCAGATGAGTCCTTCACAAACATATTATCCATCACATCTACGGCCATGCATTCCTGCCTGCACACCGGACAGCGGATCACATTTACTGGAATCAAACAGGCACATTGGTATAAATCAGTAAAACTGGATGTTTCTGGTATTACCTACCATTACCTTATATTTTAGTATGACATTTAGACAGGTGCTTATGGTCAGAAGTAGCTAAAAATGTTCGTAAAATGCGTGCAATTGTAAGGCACCAGCTCGTTCTTGGCTGCAGAGCAGTTGCCTCTCGTTAATCGATCCTTGATCAGTGTTTGTAAACAGCAACTCACGTGGTTTGGTCGCGCTGTCGCCCTTGGAGACGGACATGTCCAAATTCCTCGAAGGTAAAGGTAAGCATTTCTTGCAAAAACTGTGCAGACACGGCAGAAGTTTGGGCTCCCTGCTGTGAAAGTTAAGATGGCAAACGGGGCAGGTGTCCAAGTAATTGTGGTCGGTTGCACCGCACCTCTCCCCCTGCATGCTCTCTGCTTCGTTCTCAACCATCAGGACAGCAGCACCTCCCGACTTCCGTTTTTCCACGCACGCATCCATCTGAACAGTTTTGTTCTTTAAGTCTAGATGACTGCGCACGAGATGCGCCGACACGTCTAAGCAAAGTAAGTCTGAAGCGTAATTTTCATTACACTCTGAGCTCTAGAGAGACCCTTTCTATACCTGCACTGCCCTCTGCACCCCCTGGATGTTCAGAATTTTTAATCCGAGTACATTACTATTTACATGTGAAATAATTACTCGTCTCTAACAACAAACAGGAAGCACGGAAGAAAGAAATACACCTGAGTGTGGCGCATACCGCAGATGTTGCTCAATTTGCAGCGCACGCGGTCGTTGCGGCACGGGCAGGGCGGGGTCAAAGTATTGATAGGAGAGGCACCGGCTGTGGGGCTGTAGTGCTGTGCGATACTGCCAATTTTGGTATCGATCCGATCTCGAGTAAACACAGAGCCAGTGTTGCCGTAACTTGGAAAAGCAGCTTGTGTAGAGGAGAGCAGCGTGTCATGATTTATGAGATTAATCATCATCAATTTGCCAAATCCGAGCGCATTTTAATGACTGCTAAATCACTGGGATTTTTACTTTCCACAATAATTAGTTAACACAATAAAGCACACCTTTCAGCTTTTCTTGGAATTTGAAAGTTGTTTTTTTTTTTTTTTTTTTTTTGGAGACCTGGAATGTTAATGCGCCTTTGTGTCAGCTTCTGTTGTTTAAATGTGCTGTATAAATAAAATAGACTGAACACAAAAGGGGTTATTGTATTCATATACATTCATACATAGGTTATGTTTGATGTATATTTTTTTCAGTTTCACCAAAATAATTTAACACAATTCAGTGTGTCGAATATATTATTTGACTATAGGCAATCGGTCTACTGAAGAAGCAGCGATGATGACCAATAATTAGAATAACTGATTAAAATAATTTATGCTAATTTTGTGATTACATGGATTTATGAAGGTCAGTTCCACGCCAGGTCTGAATATTCCTGAAGATCCAACATGAGTAATGAGTGAAACATTGCTTTCACCACTATGTGGGCCACCTGTTTATTCTTTGCCTTTCTGAAAGGGCAGCGACAGTGACCTTTGTCTCTGTGCTGGAAGTCTGGGTCTGTCTAAGGGATTTCTTTCCTCCTGCTCCAGGACAAAGCTCTCTTTTTTGTGGTCTTTGATGTTTTTATATAAGTTGGTGGTGTTGCCACAGTAGAGTGTTTCCTTCCAACGAGCATCACTGCTTGCCGTGTTTTCATTTACAGCTAAAAAGCACCTCTACACTTTCTCACTCATGACATGGCCCAGTGCCAGTACTCAGTGAGCCAACTAATCACAGTAGAGCAGGGAGGAGGGGTGGGCCAAAGTGTGCCTGCATGAAGGAGCAGTGTTTGCACAGACCTGTCTGCTTTCTGGTGAATGGGAGCAAAGTTCTGAACTTGCATTAGACAAACTAAGTCGTTGCTCCTATCATGCTAGTATCGATCCAATACCAATACCAGCATTGTTGTCGATACTAACAATATGTGGCTTGCTTCCCTAGTGCCATCCCTCATTTGCACGTTACTCATTAAGAGGGTTACTGAAAGACCTTTATGGTAGGCTGTGTGCTCAGTGAATTCCAAGTAAATGCGGAATTTGGTTTTGTTGCATTCAGTTAGGTCTATGCATATTTGAGCCTACCATTTGTAACACAGTATCCTGAAAAGCTGATTAATATTAATATTCACACGCGATTATGAGAGAAACATTAACTTGTGAGTGGTGGAATTATCTTCTACTTTCCTAATCTGATGAAAACAAAACTGTGTGTAGTAATGCATCCTTATCTATGAGATGATGGCTCACTGTTATGCATTGCTGTACAGACTACAGCTCACTTGATTGCGGCTATGCATAATGCACTGGCAAGTTCTCAGTTCTCAGTTTAAACTGTTCTGGTCCAGATAAAAGGCACTTGCGTAAGTAGGTGGGAGATAATGCCCTAACAGTTCAAGGTTCATAGCCAGGCTCTGTATTAACCTCTTAGATAGCCCAGAGAACAGTTCAGTTGTCTGCATTTTGTACACACATGAATCTAACAGCAGAAAACCACAGAATCCCTTTGAGTGATGGTAACAGTATTCCACTTCTGGGACTGGGCACCTTTGGGGACCCTCGAACGGTAAGAATATCCTGCAGTTTCTGCATTTCTAGATTTAGACACAAACAAGGCTTGTTATGTCTGCTTCACCAGGAAGACTTCACATAATTTTGTGTGAGGTTTATTGGTTAGAGTGATTTGATATTTATCAGTTAAATGGGAACACATAGCAGCACAAACTGTGGCTGAAGCTAAGAAATAAAATAAAATTGATATTTTTTTGTGAATTCCCAAAAGACACCCAAAGGCACTGCACTTGAGTGTGTCAAGCTGGCCATAGACGTGGGCTACAGGCACTTTGATGGGGCATTGGTATATTTCAATGAGCATGAAGTGGGTCAAGCCATTAAGGAGAAGATAGCTGATGGAACCATTAGAAGAGAGGACATCTTTTACTGCGGAAAGGTAATGCTTGTTAGCATTTGTTTCATTTACTTTCAGTGTTATACACCTTTTAAGAATAAATCATTATCATTAGTACTGCAAAGACCTCTGGCATGAATATTTAAATGGTCATTGGTAAACAAATTGCTTCAGGCTATTTAGATTTTTTTTTTTTTTAATTAGCACTGCTACTTTTTCCAGCTCTGGAATACCTTCCATCTACCAGAGTTGGTGAGGCCAACTTTAGAGAGGACACTGAGAGCCTTAAAACTGGACTATGTGGATCTCTACATCATTGAGCTTCCGATGGCCTTCAAGGTTTCTACAAATTCTCCTTACAAAATTTTAAAGCAAAGTAGTTATTAAATATACACTAGATGAGAGTTTAAAAACATAGTATAAATATCACAAATACATGAAATATGGCCCTTGCCACATCATGTGTAAGAGATGAGATTACACAGGTAGGTGTTTGCTTGGTTAAGAGTGGGTAACTGGAATCATGTCTATATGTTTAAGTGTTGTAACAATGACCATATTCTGCCACATGTTTAAGTACCCATTTGTAATGCAAAGTATTGACTTATGCTTATATTTTAGCCTGGAAATGATTTTTATCCAAAAGACCAGGATGGAAAATACATCTACCATCACACAGATCTCTGTGCAACATGGGAGGTAAGCTCTGTTAAAAACAAAACAAAAAAAACAAAAAACACTCCAGCTAGTTAAAGCCTTTCCGTACCTACTGCTCATTTGTATTGTGAAATTCTCATGGAATTAAAAAAAAATGTTGTTTTCTTATGTAAATAGAAATACCGTTTTACATTTGTATTATCAGTTTACATGGGAATGATGCCTCACCTCCACTTGTGAAGCCGAGCATGACTTCATTGTGGGGCTTGTGCTCTCATGAGGCCAATCCTGGTTCCATGAATCCTGGTTAAAAACACATCAAGAATTTCACAAATCATATATTTATGTTATTATAGGCAGACAAAACATTAAAATAAAAAAGTATAATTTAACACAATCAGCGTGAAGCTGATACTATAAATAAAATTCCCATTTAAGACTAAGACCTTGAGCTACCCCTTAGGTTGTTTGTACTGGAAGCCAGACTTGCATCTATTTTTTAAAGTGGTCTTGGGCAATAGTTCTCCAAACTTTCTGGAGGTCTTTCAGAGTTTTTAATTGGACATTGGCTGCTGTTTCACTCCTTTTCAATCCAGTCCTTGTACCTGACCATTTCCAGAGTGTTTGTTTGTTTGTTAAACCACTTAACACTGACCAATGAATCATTCAAGCATAAAAAGGCACCTAACTCAGGGGGTGAACCAGTGTGGTGTCTACACATAACAGACAACTTAGAACCAATTTTAAATAGTATCTTTATTGGGCACTTTATTGATTCTTTAGTTGTATCTATGAAAAATGGTAAGGATAACACAGTTTGACAGGCATAAAATAGTATTTTTGCACCAACAAGGTGATTCCCAAAGAGCTTTTAGCTGAAAACTTGGCATATCTCTGCATGGTATGCAGTGTCTCGTGGACAAGTGAGGACTGAAAGAAGACATAGCAGGCCTAAACAATTATCTATAGTAGATGAACAATATCTGAAAGTCATGTCCTTAAGAAACAGGAAAAAATCCAGCCAAGACCTGACACAGGACCCAAGAGATCTATGTGTCCCTTGAGTTGATCCCTCTACTGTTCACTGAAGCCTCATCAGAAATGGGCTCAGTGGAAGGGTGGCTGTCAAGAAGGCATTCTTAAGGAAGGGCAACAGGGAGAAAAGGCTGGGGTGTGCCAAATCACACAAGAACTGGACTGAAAATCAGTGGCAACAAGTCTTGTGGAGTGATGAATCCAAATTTGAATTCTTTGGTTCAAGTCGTCATCAGGATGTATAGATGAAGTCAGGAGAGTCTGCAGTCATCTGTAAAACACAGTGGAGGCTCTGTCAAAAAGTGGGAAGTGGAACACTGTCAGTCAGGGATTTGCCTCCTCAGAGCCTGGACCTCAACATTATTGAAACAGTTTGGGATCATTTTAACAGAAAATGGAACCAAAGCCAACATCCAAAGAAGAGCTTTGGAATATTCTTCCAGAAGCCTAAAAAACTATTCCTGAAGACTATCTAAAGAAATTACAAGAAATCTTGTCTAAGAGAGTTCAGGCTATGTTGAGAATAAATGTGGTCATACCAAATATTGACTTTCAAGCTTGTTAGAATTGTACAAACTCTTACAAATATTAAAAAAGAGAGACATCTATGCAGTACTGTGTGTATCCTTGTGCTTTGTAATCTTTACTATCTCAGTAAACCTGTAAATATTACT
The DNA here is from genome assembly GCA_024447675.2 of Pterophyllum scalare. Classification (NCBI taxonomy): domain Eukaryota; kingdom Metazoa; phylum Chordata; class Actinopteri; order Cichliformes; family Cichlidae; genus Pterophyllum; species Pterophyllum scalare. Next base: position 20,401 of record JAMQGT020005905.1, read on the forward strand.
GCTATCAGTATTTGACGAGGCAATAATAAACTTAGCACAAAAGGTCAGGAAATCTATGTTTGGTCAATTATTCCTTTGTTATAACAATCTTTCTTGGCAATAAATATTATACCATTGGAAAGCCTGTTTATTTGAACTTAAACTGTGCCACATTTGTAAGGAAAATGCATTTGTGGGTCAAGGAGCAGAGCTGAGTTTGTGGGTTGTGCCCGTGAAAAATTTGCCAAGCAGCTTATTCTGCTGTTGACTCTTGTTTGGTGTCATTAATGGAATTTGATAATTGCACCTCCTCCTCATGCTGGTCACCAGTTTGGTCACACACTGCTGTGAGATGGCATCTCATTCTTCAACCAGCATTTCTCACAAGTCAGCCAATGTGGTTATGTTTGTCACTCTGACTCAAACAGCACACCCAAGCTGATCTCACAAGTATTCAATGGGGTTGAGGATAGGGCTGCAGGACTTCCATCCTCTCCACTCCCAAATTCTAGAAGTAGTCTCTGATAAACCCACTCTGTGGGAGCGAGCTTTGTCATCTTGGAGGATGAAGTTTAGTCCCAGACTGTGGAGATGTGGGGTTGCCACTGGCTGCAGGATCTCATTTTGCACTGAGATTGTTTCCAATGATGACAAGCCTGATTATCAGCACCTGAGGTACCAGAACCTCAAAACAAGTGTCAATAGCGGAATGAGTTGTTTGGCGTTGGCAGAAAGGATTTGGCAAGTTTTTCATTTTCAACCCACAAATGCATTTTCCTTACAAATGGTAAAAGATTTATTACCAAGAAGCATTGTTACAACAAAGAAATAATTGACCACATACAAATTTCCTTCATTTTTATGCAGTTTTTTTTTCTTCTCTTCTTTCAGGCTTTAGAGGCTTGCAAAGACGCTGGACTGGTTAAATCCCTGGGAGTCTCTGACTTCGAATCGCAGGCAGCTGGAGCTGATTCTAAATAAACCTGGCCTGAAGCACAGACCTGTTTCCAACCAGGTGACTCCAGCTTGTGTCTTTAGATCTCTACCGATATCACAATGAGGATATTCTATATAGTACAGCAGTACTTTACAGCATGTGTTGGTATTCTGAGTTTTTAAAATAAAGGCCTTTCTTGACTAGTCTTTTTGTTTGTTTTTAAATTCCTGTTCTTTGTGTTGAACAGTTGTGAAAGCTTATCAAGGAGACTTTGAGCTAGTTACTCGATGAAGTGCATTTTTTTAAAACTTTATCCAGATTAAATGGAATGGATTTTACTTTCAATTTCCACCCAGTTTCATTCCTGTTTGTAAAAGCACAGATCCCTTTAAGACATATTTTTTATTTACCTGTAGGTCGAATGCCATCCATATTTCACGCAGCCGAAACTTCTGGAGTACTGTCGTCATAATGGCATTGTGATTGTTGGCTATTGTCCAGTTGGCTCCTCTAGAGATGCATCCTGGTAGGTTTTAAACTATATAAATCTTTACAGGCCGGTGTGAAGTTGTTGTCCCCTCTGGGACTGCATTCATGTAAGACTGCAAAAATAGAAAAATGAAAATCAATTAATTCAAAATTATTGTTGTTAACAAACCCTCAACATGATGCTAAACCAAAATAATTTGGTAGAAGACATCATTCATATTTACCCCTGTCTTTTTTTTTAGGGTGAATGTGAAATGTCCTCCTCTGCTGGACAGTGAGCTGCTTATATCCATTGGGAAAAAGTACAACAAGAGTAGTGCCCAGGTGGCTTTGCGCTTCAACGTTCAGAGAGGAGTTGTAGTAATTCCAAAGAGCTTCAACCCTGAAAGGATCAAACATAAGCTTTCAGGTAGTATACCAAATTGTTTTTTTGTTTTTTTAACTCTTGAGTGCATATTAAATTAAAATTATGGAACAAATACTGCAAATTTTAACCTTTACATACTGTTTGGGTTCAATTTGACCCTTTTTAACATTTGACAACATTAAAAATACCCTAAATGCCATTCTTTTAACCTGAAATTTGATTACTTTTCCTAAGGTGACAAAAAATATGCAAAGATTAAAATATTTTTAAATGTTATACTTTTGTAGATCCACTATTGTGGGCCAAATCCAGGAAAATTGTAATTTAGAGAATTATAAAACTAAAAACAGGCACCTGCTGGTCTTTGAAGGATCATGGGGGAATCTCAAATTATTCCAACAGTGTAAAACAGCATTGGAGTGATATGCACTGCTCAAAAAATTAAAGGAACCTTTATCCACATATGCAAAATAAAATGGGAGGATATTATCATCATTCCATCCATCCATCTATCCATCCTTCTGGGCATCTGTTTGTGAGGTTTTACCCTTCTGGTCTACAGACTCCAAAACCACAAGGAGATGAGCCATGAAATCTGGCATATGTGTTCTTTACTCTTCAAAGATATGCAATATTCACGTCTTTTCATACTGTCTGTCCATCCAGCTGTCTTTCGGGGATTCTGTTTGTGAAGTTTTACCTTTCCAGCCTATAGACTCCAAAACCACAAGGAGTTAAGCAATGAAATTTGACATATGTTTTTTTTTATCCTTCAAAGATATACAACTCGATATTCACGTCGGTCTGTCCATGAAGTTTTACCTTTCCAGTCTATTGACTCCAAAACCACAAGGAGCTGAGCCATGAAATCTGGCATATGTGTTCTTTACTCTTCAAAGATATGCAATGTGAAATTCGTGTTCCTGGATGTTTAGTACCCTTTGTACACTTTGACTATATTTATTTAAAGTGGAGAGTAAACAACATGGAGGATTTCAGGCTGCTACTGCTATGATAATATACAGTGGGTACGGAAAGTATTCAGACCCCTTTAAATTTTTCACTCTTTGTTTCATTGAAGCCATTTGTTAAAATCAAAAAAGTTCATTTTATTTCTCAGTATTGTATACTCAGCACACCATCTTGACAGAAAATTTTTTGCAAATTTATTAAAGAAAAACTGAAATATCACATGGTTATAAGTATTCAGACCCTTTGCTCAGTATTGAATATAGAAGCACCCTTTTGAGCTAGTACAGCCATGAGTCTTTTGGGAATGATTTTTCACACCTGGATTTGGGGATCCTCTGCCATTCTTCCTCACAGATCCTCTCCCAGTTCCATCAGGTTGGATGGTGAACGTTGGTGGACTGCCATTTTCAGGTCTCTCCAGAGATGCTCAATTGGGTTTAGGTCAGGGCTCTGGCTGGGCCAGTCAAGAATGGTCACAGAGTTGTTCCGAAGCCACTCCTTTGTTATTTTAGCTGTGTGCTTAGGGTCATTGTCTTTTTGGAAGGTGAACCTTCAGCCCAGTCTGAGGTCCTGAGCACTCTGGAAGAGGTTCTCTTCCAG
>JAMQGT020005906.1:0-18824 GCA_024447675.2 Pterophyllum scalare
TATTGCTAGAGTTTGATTGCCCCCCTCTGGCTGTAAGCAATCATAGCACCTTGTTATTCATAGTGGAAGTAGTAAACAAAACAAAAACAATTAGAGTAAATTCTCTCCAAAAAAAGTGTAACAGACCTCTGTGGTGCTAAAGTGAAATATCCGTCTCTTACCTACAGACACAACACCAAAGCATCAGTCACAGTCCAGTCTGGGTCAGAAGGGAACGCCAAACTCTGCATCTAAAACCAAAGACAAAGTGAATAAACGGAACGAGAGAGGAGAGACTCGACTGCACAGAGCAGCAATCCGTGGAGAGGTACGCCGCATCAAGGAGCTCATCAGTGAGGGAGCTGATGTGAATGTAAAAGACTTTGCAGGTAAGGGGCTCTTTGTTTATACTCTTATTTGCTTTATGCGTGCAGCAATGTACTATTCATTCATTTGTAATTTCAAGTTCTCTGACTGTAACTCTTATTGTGTTCAGGCTGGACTGCGTTGCATGAAGCGTGCAACAGGGGGTATTATGATGTGGCAAAGCAGCTGCTGGCAGCCGGGGCAGAGGTCAACACCAAGGGACTGGATGATGACACCCCTCTACATGATGCATCGAATAATGGACATTTCAAGGTAGAAACAAATCCATCAAAGGCTTTTCATGTCAGTGTTTAACAGTAAAGAACAAAATAGCATTTCAAAATTCAAAAGGCTGACTATCATAGGTCTCTGAAAATGAAGATAATGCTGGCAGTGGCTGGCATATGATTCATCAAAACAAGTTTATAAGACTAAAATACATGCACTGCATTCCTGAACAATTCTAGTGGAGGGTCACGTGAGTACAGAAATGTCGAGTCAGACATAACGTGTCTTGAAGGAGTGCACAGTGATGTCTGAGTTCACCAGTCTGTGAGAATTATGAGTGAGTTATTGGCCATCATGTCTCCTGCCTCCTGCACACTCTACTCAGGCATCACCCTCACCTAAACCAGAGTATTTCTGGCTGCCACTGTTTTTCTCAAGCTGCTGGCAGACTTTTCTCAGCTTCAATTTGAGATTGTAAAAGAAGCATAACACTTTTTAGACACAAATAACTGTGTTGTCCTGTTAAATTAATGTTGTCTATTACACTGTTACTGACAGGCAGGACTAATAGCATTTGTTGCTAACTGCTACCTCAGTGAAATCTTAACAGACGCCTAATGTGGCTATTGGATGAAGGTGTTTTTGGCTGCTCCTTTATTTTCACAGGGGTTACCGCAGCGGATGGATCCATGTGTTTGATGTGGCAAAGATTTTATGCCAGATGCACTGGCACTCGGAGTCCACTAGTTTAAGAGTCCACTAACTTGTAACTTCCTGAGGTTGGGTTTGTGGCTTTTGGGTAATTGCATTAAGGTGTGCACCAGCCAGGTTAATATTTATAACTGTTCAATACTTCAGCGCTGTTGAAACAGGAGCTTTACTCTTGAAGTTTTGTTTAGTGTTGTGGACGTCATCTGCTTCCTGATGTTCACTGTGTGCCTGCCTGTCTGCAGCAGTTCTGTGTGAAGTTGTGTGTCAGCTGAAGGCAAAGATGGCACTGTTCGTATCAATACTGTTGCAAATGAGTATCCAATTCACTAGTAATTTTTAGTGTCAATTAGTATCTGAGAATCTTTTTTGACAACCCTACTGAGAACACATCTGTAGGGGATTGTCTCCTGCTTTGTGCTACATGGCAGAAAGGACATTTGTCCCAGCCTGATTCTCCTGGCGTTGTCCGTTCATGTGTGAAAGCAGTTTCAGTTGCGTCATACTTTCTCACCTCTACACAGCTTGTGGCATTTTACTGAAATTGGCTGAACAGACCCCACATCGCCCAGTGTGCTGTCAGCGAAGTGTGGGAGCAGAGCAGTTCTGCCCATTCAGTTTAAAAAAATAAATAAAGTCCCGGTCTAGTTTCGTCTGGCATTATTGACATTCTGAACATTTTGATATTGCATGGATATAACCAAACAATAACTTTAAAGTTAAGTAGAAGATTAATTTTGTGCCCTTTGTCCTCTTAAGTCTGAATCATTTGCGATTTTGCTAATATTACCTCTTAAATAGCAAATTAATGAAACTATTTTATTTTATCCTTTTCAGGTGGTAAAGCTACTTTTACGATATGGAGGGGACCCGCGTCAAAGCAACAGGAGAGGTGAAACACCACTGAAGGTCGCCAACTCTCCAACTATGCTGAATCTGTTGCTGGGGAAAGGCACTTACACCTCAAGTGAAGAAAGTTCATCAGGTATGTCAGTTCAAATCTTAAATCTTTTAAGTCTTCTGATTACACAACTGTTACCAAAGTTATTAATATAAATGTGGTTGTAAGTGGTAAATTAATTGTGTGCTATTTGTGCTTTTTATGCTATACAGAGTCTTCAGAGGAGGAAGATGCCCCCTCATTTGCCCCATCCAGCTCTGTGGATGGCAATAACACAGATTCAGATGTTGAGAAGGGCCCGAAGTTAAAAGGGAAAACCGCAGACCCTCCTAAATCTGCCGTCACACCTGTCAAAGATGAATACGAATTTGATGAGGATGACGAGGAGGAACGGGTCCCTCCCGTGGACGATAAACACCTCTTGAAAAAAGACTTCCGCAAGGACTCAGTAAGCAAGACCAACAGCTTCGTCTCTATACCCAAGATGGAGGTTAAAACCTATTCCAAAAGCAACTCGCTCACACCAAAGAAAACTGGCAGGCGGATCATCTCTGACAGTAACAGTTCAGACGAGGATGATAGGACGTTGTGTTTCACGCCAGCGCCTACGCCACGGCAACAAGCCCAGCAAACAAATACTAAGACTAGAGACTCTGGCAGCATGAGCTCTAAACAACAAAAAGACAAGAATAAAGTCAAAAAGAAGCGAAAGAAGGAGAGTAAAAATAATGTCAGCAAAGAAGTCAGGTTTGGTAAAGTCAACGACAAATTCTGTACGTCTGACTCTGATTGCGGGGATTTGGAGAGTGAGGATGATAAGGGCTCAAATAGCATAAAAGACTCTTCTGCAACAATCCTGAAAGACTCCCCAGGCTTTAATGCTTCCTCTTCCTCTTCCCATGGAAACTTGAACTCTCAGAAACAGACACCATCATTAGCAGAACAGCATCCAAAGCAGTGGAGGACAGATAACTGGAAGACGGTGTCGTCTCCTACATGGTCAGACGTCAGTTCTCTCTCTGATTCGGTCAGAACAAGACTGTCCAGTGAGTCTGAATACTCTTCTGCTGATTCCTGTGTGGAGTCAATAAAACAAGTTAAGAGGAAAATGCAGGAGAACAAAAAGAAGAATAATAACGTGCACAGTAACACTGTTGAAAAGAAAAACTCAGAGCTCTATAAAAATACAGAGAGTGCCGTCTCCAAAACGGATGTGGACGGCAAAGTGCTGAAAAAGCATAAAGTAAAGCATAAGCACAAAAATAAGGAAAAGGACAAAGCTCCTAGTCTGGTGCTTAATCAAGATATGAATGAGAAATTTGTCAAGAGCTATTCTTTTGATTTTGATGATTCAAGGCAGAAATCCCTGATTGTTGAGTCAGAATCACCAGCTGAGAGCAAAGTCAAATTATCCAAACACGAAAAAGACCATTCAAAAAAGGAGGACAGGCTTTCAAAAACAAAGTCTGAGGATAAGGATTGGTCCTCGGGAAAAGACCTGCACAGAACAACAAAAGAGGAGAAAAACAAGAAAACAAAGGACTCCACCAAGGACAAGATGAATAAGGAGGAGAGGGAAAAGCCTGTAAAATCTGACAAGGAGAGAAACGTCAAAGAGAAGGAGAAACCTAAGGAAGATAAACAAAAGGCTCACAAAGAGGAGAAAAAGAAAAAGTCCAAGGAGAAGTCCTTCTCAAAGGCAGACAGGAAAAGTGAGCAGAAAGAGGAAAAACATCTAAAGGTGGACAAAGAGAAAAACGCCAAGGAGGACAAAGAGAAATGTAAAAAGGACAAAGCACAGAAAGAGGAGCCTGAGTATGAAGGCTATGACGTTAACAATCATTTCCTCAGCTTGGAGGACACAAAACTCAGCGCCTCTGATGACCACCATGACAGATGGGGCTCGGAGATGTCCTCTGATTCCTCCCTCTATGGCGATGACAGCTGGGACGCTCCTGTCAAAGAGTACAAGGAATACAAAACAAACCATTCTGTTAAACTTATTGTTGAGACTGTTAAGGAGGAGACGAGGAGGAAAGAAAACAAAGTCAAGGACAAGAAATCAGATCATAATGAGAAAAGGTCAGAAAAGGAAGCTACTTCTAAGAAAAAAGAGAAAGACCCCTCAGAAAAGACAAATGAGAAGAAGAAAGATTGGTCAGAGAAACAAAAATTTAACTCCAGCCACTCAGTGGACAAAGAAAAAAAGCGGAAGGAGTCCACAGATACAGTCAAGGACAAAAAAGACAAGGACTCTCTGGACAGCACTCGAGACCGTAAAGACTCGTATGAGTTCGTGAAAGAGAGAAAGGATATCAAAATCAAGCAAGAATCAATAAGAGACGAATATGGCAATGATACTTTCTTCAAAGACATTGATGTTGTCAGTAAATCGTGTGATATCAGAGAAAGGAACCACTCTGGGAAGGAGAAAGAAAAGAAGGGTGAGGGAATGGAGAAACGAGAAAAGACAAAAGCTGACAAGCACAAAGAGAAAACAAAAGACAGAGGAGCTGATCAGGAGAAGGACAAGAGCGATAAAAGCTCCACAGAAAAAACTGTCAAGGAAAAAGATGCCGACCGGAGTACCAAAGACAAGAAGGAGGGAGCCAAAGACAAACATAAAGACTCTCATGGAAAAGACAAAGATCGGAAGATGTCTTCAGAACAGACGAAGGACAAGAAGAGAAGGCCTCCCAAGACAAACATTCTGACAAGGAGAAAGATTTCTTGGAGGTAAAGAAAGAGGAAAGAAAAACAGAGAAGATACGGGAGAAAACATGGTACAAAATAGCCGACATATTCACCGATGAAAGTGATGATGACGAGGACAGCTACAACAGTGGTGTTGTACTTGTGTCCGACTCCATCAGAAAGGACTCCACACCTGATCAAGATGAGCTGGATCACTTCCCTTCAGAAAAAATGAGAAAATCTTCTGCAGATGGTAAACATAACACAGAAAAGACAAAAGACAAAGAGCACAAAGATAAGAAAAAGGATAAGGCCACATTTGACACAGTCAAAGAGAGGAAAGGCTCCCAGGAGAAACACAACAAAGACAAGAAAGACCCCGTAGATGCAAAACATAAGGAGAGGAAAGACAGGGTGTCAGTGGACTCAAACCAGGAGAAGAAAAATAAGCAGAAGCTGTTGGACAAAAGGGACACGAGTGAGGAAAAAACAAAGAGCAAATATAAAGACAAGCAGGACCATTCCAAGGAAAGAAAGCCCTCAAAAGGAAGTGGGGAGAATGAGAAATCCCTCCTAGAAAAACTGGAGGAGGAAGCTATGAATGACTACAAGGATGACTCCAATGACAAGAACAGTGAAATTTCCTCCGATAGTTTCACTGACAGAGGTCACGAGCCGGTCCTCACTAGTTACTATGATTCTATCGGCCTGCCTGATATGCCTGAGGACAGGAGAGACTCCCTGTCCATATCCACTCCACAGGATAAGTTCAGAGAGAAAGAGAGGCATCGGCACTCTTCTTCGTCTTCATCCAAGAAAAGCCATGACAAGGAGAAAGAAAAGGCGAAAAAAGACAAAGGAGACAAACGTGACAAAACGGAGGAAATCAGAGAGTCCTACAGTCGCAGAGAGAGCCTGCCTTTTGAGAAAGAGCCCATGCCTCTAGAGGCAGATCCTTACACATTCCCATATGGAGGTAAAGGAGATGGTGAAGACGACTTTGATAAAACATTAGAATTTGAAAAAGAGATGTCCAAAAAGGACAAGGACAAAGGAAGCGGTGTCATAAGTGACAGGATGAAAGACAAAAAGAAAAAGGAAAAGCATAAAGAAAAAATTAAGGAAGAGAAAAATAAATGTATTGATGGCTTTGGGTCATTTAAACACTCCAAAGAGGATGTGAAGGCAGGGTTGAAAGACAGCCCACAGGTCACTGTTCTGAAGGACAGGTCTAAGGAAGACAGTCCTAAATTTGATATGAAGAAAGACAGAAATCGGGATACACTAGACAAAGACAACAGACTGGACCACAATAAATCTAAGGCTAAGGATGAAAATGAAAAGCTCTCTCAGCCCAAAGACACTGTGCGGAAAGATAATCGACCGCGTGAAAAACTGTTGGTGGATGGTGATTCTCAGATGACAAGTTTTGGTCAGATGTTGAGCCAGAAAGACCAGGAGAATGAGGAGCGTCTCAAGAAATACAGAGAAAAAATGAAGCAGATGGAGAAGCTAAGACCCAAATCTGGGGACCCGAAACTGAAAGACAAAACCAAGTCTACAGAGGAAGTACGGAAAAGCCGCAGTGAGCTGTCAAAGAAATCCAACAGCCTGGAGTCTGGTCTTAAAGAGAAGAAGCTGAAGGATGTGGGGTCTCCCAGCCCAGATGATGTCTCCAGGCAGGAAATTCCAGCCTACTGATAGTCAGAACTCAAAGGACTGGCTCACTGGCCACCAAATAAAGGAGAATCTCCCTGCCTCTCCCAGGCCAGATCAAAGCAGGCCAACCGGTGTTCCCACACCTACACCTGTCATTTCATGCCCCAGCTTTGAAGACGTAATGCAGACTCCACGTACTCCATCTTGTAGTGCAGAGGATTACCCTGATATTATGCTGGATCCACTGGACTGTCAGAACTCCTCAGCAATGACTATGTCAATGAATGCCTGCTCCCCATCCTTCTTTGAAAGGTATTTTAATACTCAAACATACTAAATGGATTAATGTTATTGTTTCATTGTTTTGTACAGTGGCTCAATGTTTTTTCTTTCTCTTTGTCCACTAGCAGGTACTCTAACTCCCAGACTTTTCCAGAGGGCACGTGTCCAACCCCTGCGAAGAACCTCCAGCTCCCCCTTGTCAGTCGTTCTGCATCATCTGATGTCTGTAGGCCTCTAGAGGATGAGTTCAAGGCCGAGGCGAACAAGTTTCTTCGACAACAGAATGATCCCGGGGCTGAATTTGATCCAACAGCTTCCTGCCAACCTCTTGAAGATAAATCCGCAACTCTGGACAGGTTGGAGTGTCTGTCTCCGTATTTCCCTCCAATAAGGATGCTGTCACCTCGGCGGGAGCCATCCCATCCAACACCAGATGTGGCCACACCAACTCTTGCTGGCAGTGAGGGTAATGAACATCTTCCTGAAAATGTGTACAACAATTTCTTGCCCAAACCGTCAACGCCTGTTCACAGGCCAGACCCCCAGGAGCCATGCTTTGACATTGCCGCACCACCAACTCCAGCTCCAGCTGCTTTGCCGCCCCTGGACATTGATGACATCTCAGAGCCCCACCACAGCGAGCCTAATCTGGTCGTCTCAAATCTTCCATCTGTCGCTGAAGAACAAGAACATGAAGATGAGGATGAAGAAGAGGAGGAAGAGGAGGAGGAAGAAGGTGATATGGATGAGAGAGTTGATGGAGAGCACTGTGCAGTGGAAGAGCCAGAACAAACGAGAGAACCATGCTCCTTTTCCCCTCAAGTTGAAGACCCTTTGAGAAAGAGCTGGCCTGCAGAGTCTCCAGATCGGCATGAGCCAGAGGTCCACCAATTTTCTCCCCCAATCACTGCACCCAACCATGGAGAGAACTGTTTTGAGCACAACATGGGTTGGAATCCTGATATAGACATCAAATCTCCCCACAGGACATATGGGGAAATAGAGGCTGCTGTCTCCAAAATAACCAGCCCTTACTCCCATTCTGACAATGACATGCAGCCCTTGCCTGAACACCCATCTGTCACGTCACCTTATGCTACCTGGAACAGGTGGCACAAAGAAGACCCAGACGACTTTGATGAGCAGAAGGAGGCCGTGGCTGACATCCCCTCTCCAGAGAGGCCAGACACAGCTATGGATGAGGACCCCAACTATTTGACCACCTCTTCTTCCTCCAACAGACTGGAGTCCTTCTTTCACGACTGCAGCAAGCCGAGCATAGAGGATGAAAACCAGATGGACACAGATTCAACATGTGTAGAACCAGACAGCAGACAGAGCACACACAGCTTCAGTGCTACCACTGAAGCTCACATGGCTGCAGCTGTGGGGCCCGAGCCTGTGGTTCCCTGGGCAGATCATTTCTCGGCTGATGATGACGAACTGGGACCGTTCTCTTTGCCTGACCTTCCACTACCCGACAAGTCAGAAGAAGCTGAGTCTCGAGAACCTGAACTGGCTGACCACAATAAGACTGTGGTGACCCACATTAGACATACCATTACAGATAGAGAGGATTTGGACATCATGGAGGTAGACCTGTCAAGCCTAGCAAAGACCTCGCACTCTGCTGGAGAGTTAGGTATAGGGGAATCTGCGCGACAGGACTTTGTCGTGCCATCGCCACATGCCCCTTTCCAGCAGGAGTTGGATCCTGAGCCTCAAAGTGTGCCCATCAACAGCTCGCTGGCTCTTAACCAACAACAGGGCAGCATTTTGGAAAGAAAGTTACCTTATGGGGGCTCAGATGAATCGGATCCCAACATGCTGTATTCATCAGTGAAATCAGATGCCAGTCAGCAACCTCACATACAGATCCATTCGCACCATGAGTCGTTGCATATAACCTTGGACTCAGTGTCTGCTGTCAAGTCAGACACTAGACAGGAGGAGATGCCTGAGGCTGTTACAGAATCTGTGTCCTGCAGTCCTCTTCCTCAGATTCCAGAGGCGGTCACCCTCTCCAACACAGTGGAGCCACAAGACACTCAGGACACATCCAAGCAAACATCGGTGACCTTGACCACTGTGTCCATCCCTGTAGATGTTCCCAAGAAGGTGGATGAAATCCCACAAAGGATGACCCGATATCGCGCCAAGAACAATCCCGCTGCTGCTGCTGCTGTTGTTGTTGTCCCTCCTACCTCCAGCATAATAACTTCGTCTACCACTGCCACCCCGGTGACGACCAGTCCGGTGGTGTGCATTAACCCAGTTCCTACTAGAACCCCAACACCCACCTCGGCATCTTCCTTTACAACTCTGAAGAAAGAAAAAGACTCTGGGCTTAGTGCGCCCTCTGCCACATCTAATTCAACCCCAGCAGTGTCTGTGACAACTTCTACATCAGTGGTTCTCAACAGGACGACAAAAGGTCGTCCTCTTCCTGTTGACGAAGAGGAATCTCAAACCCAGCACCCGCGGAAGAGAAAGTTTCCACGCTCTGCTGGCCAGCAAGTCCAGGTTCAGCTGGTAAACACAGCCATGCAGCAGACTAGGGAAATGATTCAGCAGACTTTAGCTGTAGTAGTCAATGCCATCAAGCTGGATGACATTGAGCCCTACCACAGTGACCGTTCCAACCCGTACTTTGAGTATCTGCAGATTAGAAAGAAGATTGAGGAAAAGAGGAAGATTCTGTGCTACATCACGCCTCAGGCCCCACAGTGTTACGCTGAATATGTGACCTACACCGGTTCCTACCTGCTCGATGGCAAGCCTCTCAGCAAGCTTCACATCCCTGTGGTAAGTTATGGTTTCTTTGCACTCTTCTCTTATAACAACAAAAGTAATCTTATCCTACCATAGAAATTTAATAATACTGTGTTTTGCTCACCAGATTGCCCCACCTCCCTCGCTGTCAGAACCTCTGAAGGAGCTCTTTAGGCAGCAAGAGGCAGTGAGGGGGAAGCTCAGGTTGCAGCACAGCATAGAACGAGTAAGACACTGTCTGAATGTGTTTGTTTCTTGTTTTTTTAACAAGTCTCATTTATACTTCAGGATCATTCTCTGTCCTAAATTCACTCATTCCTCACTCCTTCCCTGCTTTTTATACATGCAGCAGAACACATGTGCACTGAATGCCAGGGGCACTTCTTTGATGAAAGATCAAAGCCTTTCTTACATTGAAATGCAAGGAAAATCTGCATAGTCCCCATGCCTCGGTGAAGCCAGAGTGAAATGCAGAGATGAATATATTTCATATCTCTGACTGTATTGACAGCCATTTGTGTGAAGCTTGTATGGCAGCTTTGTTGATCATCCCCAGCTGGTCATCCTGATCGTCCCTTTCACATCTTCAATTTTTTTCTTTCTTTCTGTGTTGTGCTTACTGTTCACAGGAGAAGCTGATTGTTTCATGTGAACAGGAGGTTTTAAGAGTCCACTGCAGGGCAGCCAGGACAATAGCCAATCAGGCTGTGCCGTTCAGTGCCTGCACCATGCTGTTGGACTCTGAAGTATACAATATGCCATCAGAGAGTCAGGTGGGAAATGTATCGTATCTAAAACCATCAGATATTACTGTGTATATTACTTAATACGCATTCTCAATTTTTCTGCATTCTCAGGGTGATGAGAACAAATCTGTGCGAGATCGCTTCAATGCGCGTCAGTTCATTTCCTGGATCCAGGACGTGGATGATAAATACGACCGCATGAAAGTAAATACTGACACTCTGTAATGGTTTAGTTTAATTTTTCTATAGTAGATTCCTTGGCTGATACAGATGTGTAAAATAGCAGTTTAACCAACATACAGTCCCAGTACTTATCTCCTTTTTAGTTTATTTTGTCTGCATTCCCCTATCTTTGTTAGTGAAACAATAAACAGCTGTTTGCTTTGATAGAAGCACGAAATTGATGTGAAACAGCAACCAATCTTATCAGCCACTGACATCGCTTAATGCTGTCTCTATATTACAGACGTGCAGGTGCATCCCTAAATTTTTCATATAAGTGTATGAATACCATTACATGTGTGTGCGCATACTAAGTAGATTCACGCTTTGCTTTTCCTTCCCAGACATGTCTGCTGATGCGGCAGCAGCACGAGGCAGCAGCTCTCAACGCAGTGCAAAGGATGGAGTGGCAGTTGAAAGTCCAAGAACTGGACCCAGCAGGGCACAAATCCCTGTGTGTCAACGAAGTGCCGTCCTTCTACGTGCCAATGGTTGACGTCAACGATGACTTTGTCCTGCTGCCCGCGTGACATACAGTTTCCCACAGAGAGAAAACCTAGTCTCATTCACTTCTTCTCAAAGAGACTTCGTTGAACAGAACGAATGGAAAGGGCTAGCAAGTTTGAGAGAGGACTGTAGACAGGAAAAAAAATTATTCTCTGAAAGAGTAAAGATGGAAAAACTTGCTCTCGATTCCCTTCCATGAAGAAGGAAAAATCTTTTTAATGGGGGAAAAAGAAAATACACAACTTGCACTTTCATCCTCAAAGTTTTTATGATTTTGTTTGATCAGAGAATGAGAAGCAGAAACAGTTTTTGCTTTGAGGCTCTGGTATTGAGACACACCTCCTCGGTGCTCAGTTATGGTGAGATGTGGGACAGAGATCTATTTTCTGCATTAGTTTTTGGTCCCTGCTTCAGTACCCACCACCACCACCACTGGGAGGACGAACCCAGAGAAGAGCTCTCCCAACAGAGTGGTGCCTTCCCTGAGGGAGGACTGAGGAGAAGCTTCCCCTTTTGACACAAGACTCCACGTGGGCCAGGAGAGTCCAGCGATGACACAGAGGCAGCCCACAGGGCCGGAGTGAATTGTGTGGATCTTAAACTGATCCGGGAAGTGAGAAGCAGCCAGTTTTGGGGCTACGAGACCGAATACCCAGAGGACGCCCTCTCTGTTCATACTGCACCGGGCCTAGCTAAACAATAGTTAAACAAAGCCTGCAGCAGGTTGGAACACAGCAAGAGGGGTCACGATGTGTGTGCACATCAGGGCCCAGTGTCTGAGAGGAAGAGACCGACCATGCAGCCTCTCAGCCTGGCTTAACAAAAGAGGACATGAACGGATCTCTGAGGACAGACCGGAGTGTTCCTCGGCGATCCCGCTCGGTCCACCACAAACACATCAGACCGCCATGGACTGCAAAAAAAAAACAAAAGAAAAAAAACAAAAGAAAAAAAAACACACACACAACAGGACAACCAGAAGAAACAAACATTACGAATGTTGAGATTTCAAAGAGACTATTTGAGAAATTGTGGTTTTGGCAGGAGAGAAATATTGTTTTTGTCTATTTCTTTACTTGGGCATTTCATTGTTTCTGAGGAAGTGACTTGAAACACTACAGAGCCAATATTAGTTTAATGGAAAAAACAAAACAAAAGAAAACTGAAAAAAAGTTGTATTCCGTAAATTATGTACAGTTTTTATATTCGTTAACCAATGTATTCTTGCTGCCTTCTAGATAATTTATTTTGCCACACATTACTGCACAGTTGTAAATAACCTATGTACTGTAATATCACTCAGTTAAGTGTAAAGAAAAAAATCATAAAAGAAATAAAAATTATCTTTTTATGTACAGTTCACTTTTGGGCAGCACTTTCCCCCTTCATATCCATGGGCCAAAATGTGTACACGATTCTGTCAGTATTTGAAAGACTCCAGTGCACAGTTATATAATCCCATCTCTAGACCCAGTCCAGGGTTAGGTAGGGCAACTCACCTGGACGTGAGTCACCGCAACACAAACAGCTGACAGAGAATACTTGTGGATTCAAACAGGCCCCCTCCCCCCGCCACGGGCCGACGACCATACAGCCCCTCAGATGTAGCAGAATAGTTGTTGAGGATTTATTTAAAGAGTAGACAGAGGATTATTATTCATTGCTTTATTACACAATTATATCTGAAAAATTTCAAACCAAGAAAATGCCTTTTTCAGTGAAAAAAATGTACTCATTGTTGGGCAAAGTCACACAGAATATATGTATATGTGTATATATATATATATATATATATATATATATATATATATATATATATGGGTGGGATGAAAGAGATGTCATTCACAAGCAAAACCATATGAGTGTAGAATTGTTTGAATTTTTTTTGTTGTTGCTTGTTTTTAATTTAAAACAAAATTGGAAATCATTTTTTTTCTGTAAAAAAAAAAATCATTGCAAAACGTTTAAAATGTTCAAAACCAACAAGACACGGGTCTTTCAGCGCTTCATTATTCGTCCTGTTCTCCCACTGTGTCTGATTTCACACTGAGATGACTGAGGAGTTGTAACAGCTGCAGAGAGGTTTCGTTCCACACTGTCAGCCTGTATGTATGCCCCTTTGTCCAGTACTGGTGAGCAGCTTATTTTCATGGTGCTGTTACAACTTTAACTCACTGGGTGGTGCCAGTGTCAGAAGACTCTTTGATTTGGCTCAGCAGACCTGAGGCCTTCCGCTTAAATGGGTGTTTTTAAATATATTTAAATTTTATAACAGCTGATAGAGATGTTACTTTGCGTTATAGGACTCCAGGACAAAATGCCTGGATCGGTTTGTCAGTTAAAATCGCAAGAACAGGCTCAACAACCATGCAGCTTCAGTCACGTCATCCCCCTTATTTTTTATTTGTGGTTAATCTACAAGGGGCTGGGCTAGTGTTGTCAGGGATTTTAAATGTTAGGTTACACTTCCTGTTATTTTTCAGTTGCGTGGTGTCTTGTGTCAGGCCCAAGGAGAAAGGTTACCAGACTCAAATCTTCTCAGAACGAACCAAAAAGTGAACAGATGTTAACGCAAACAGTGGAGGGGGGAAGAAATAGCTTGATGCTGAATAGACTGATTTTTTTTCTTTTTTTAAAATTGTTTAAAAATCCCATTGAACCGTTGATTTGTGATGACTCGTATTGGTTGTCTGTTTTTAGTGGGGATTTGAAAAGCTTTCCCGACCTGCCACGTGGGCGCACCCCCCCCCCCCCGGTCTGTGTGTGAGAGCTGCTCACGTATCCTGATGGCAATATTGTGATCCGAAACTTTTAAGTTATTTACACACTGTCAGTCAGCATAGCTGTGTATGGTATGTCTAGTCAAGTGCAATGGTTGTTGCTATTACACTGTGCAGACAAGGTGGCTAGATGTATTGTCCTGGGTAAAATTATTTTTTTTAAACAAAAATCCAGAAATTTTGGTTTTTAAAACTCTGTCATGTTTTTATTTTACTGTTGGTTTCTTACAGTTTTTGGGGACAAGGGGTTAAGGGTGTCTTTAGTTCAAGAATCCTTGTGTGTTTTTTAGCAAAAGTGTATGTAGCTTTGAATGTTGTTGTGTTTATCTTGAGGGGGGTGGGGGGGGGTTCTGTATTAAAACCAGTGGCATGTCAATCACAGTGCTTATCGAGCAGAATGTATACCGTTACAGCACCCTGACCGACACCCTCTCACTATTGTTTACAACACATCAAGAGCGTTACCGTTTTATGTGTCACCTTTCTTTAAAAAAAAAAGAAAAGAAAAAGAAAAAGAGGGGCAGAAAAGGTTTTAAAGCCCTGCCTTTGTTTCTACTTCTGCCATCACTTGTTTGTTTATAACCACAAAGGCTTGAAATGGTGATGGTCGACACAACCGACAGGCGATTTCTCTCACCCCCATCCCCATTTCCCACCCCATCCCCCCCCCAAGCCCGGTTTGTGGTCCCCCGCTGCACAGAGCAATAGACCAAACACATCCATTCACTCTGATCATCCAACGTGAATATTCAGCTAAGTTACAGACACACACACATCAGATGCACAGTAGAGCACTTGCCCGTGGTGATACGGATGCTAGCCTGACGCCACCTCAGTCAGCAACATATTACCTCTACTCGACTCACATTCACTCATAATGTTTGTTCTTAGGTTAGTTGTGTTTTCTTACTGGACATAAATATACATAATTTAGTTTCATTATGTAGAATCACGATTTCAAGCCTTTTTTTTCTTCCTACTTTTGTTTTGTTTTTTAATTCAAACCCAGACTGTAGCTGTTTCTTTGCTTTTTTTTCTTGTTTTTTTTAGAATGGAAAATGACTAATAAAAAATATGGAGAACTACTCTTTTAAATGGTGAGAAATAACCTATTTATTATCTTTTTTTTTCTGACACCTGTGGTATGTTTTGAGTTGAAGTTGGTCTCCGCTGTGTAAATTTTCCTCCTTGTAATGCGTGAAAGAGACATACTGTACATAGCTCTGTAAATAAAACCTCCCAGGACGTTTTGCACCCTCCTCTTTGTACTAGTCTGAAAAATTTGCGTAGAATGTGGGGTTCTAACAGCAACGGGCCGCGTCGCTCGCTGCAGGTGATTATGATGTAACAATGTAACATTTTTTTTAATTTGTACAATGTAGTTTATTTGTGTACATATTGTTGGAGCAGCTAAAGGGGGAGGGGTGGTTCATGATGGGGTTGTTGATGCTATCGTCAGTGCTGTAACAGAAATCCAGTACTTTCACCTCTAGCTGTTGTTGATTTCCTGCAAAAAAAGAAAAAGAAAAAAAAGACAAAAAAATAAAAATTAACGTGGACAAAAAAAAAAAAAAAATTAATAAAAAAACGAGAGAAACTGAAAATGAGTATGGGGGGGCAGGGAGACTAAAACTGAAAAGTAAAAATTCTAAATTGTTATTTTCTACAGTTGCATGTACAGAGAGCGCGAGAACTGCTGTTGTTCCTCAGAGATTATGTTCGTTAATAAAATTTTGAAATATTACCAGTCCTTCTCTGCTTCTTTGGTTTGCTGTGTTTGCATCGAGCTGCCACTGAAATCCTCTCATATTTGAATAGCTACAGTTAAGTACTGAGTAATATCTGTATAATTGCACACTAACATTATCACAGGTTTTTTTTCAAGCATGTAAAAAAATTGCACCCTCAAAGGAAAATGTAGAGTGTTGTGTTAAGTAAAGTGACAAACATCTGTTTGCTTTAACTACATGCAGAGCAGTTGTGTAATCAGCCCTAAAGGCCTGTTTTCAGCCCTCATTACACTGGTCGCCTTCACCCCAAAGATGGGATTCTATTTCTAGCAGGATGAGGTGTTCAGTGTCAAATCGTTGCACTGTTTCAAAATCCAAATATCTGAAGTGTCTCTTCTGATGTGGCTGATGGGTTTGGGGCTTGAGGTAAACCTCATTCAACTTGAGTATCTGTGTTTAAAGCAGATGTCTGACCATAATTACCTTTCATTCTTTTAACTCATCCTCAGGGGACTCGTCAGCTAACAGATTACATAACATTGCCAAATCTATTCATGGATTTCACAGCAGTTAATATGTTGAGCTGCACTATATCACAAGGTAGAAAAACCTGTTTGTCTTATGAGCCACCAGATATGAGGTCATTCCTTAGAAAAATACAGCTGTTCCTTCCATGTGTTAGACCTACTGTTCAGATAACAGGAAACAACTGCAGCAGCAAAAGAATTCCCCACCTTTGGGATACATGGAGTTGGTTATCACATCCTGTCTTGTCAGTGCAAAGCATTTCTAAATCTACTGAACATTTAGGCTGCAGGAATCAAAGTGTGTGTTTTATGGGTGTCAAGAAAGATCCACATTTCAGAGCCAAGAAAAATCAAATATGAAATATCAAAACAATAAAGCAGATTTCAGGTTTTTAGTAACTCTCAGCATAATTTATCTTTTAGTGTAAGAACAATTAAGTTTCATTTGATACCACAAACATAATTTGGAATGTAAGAGCTAAAATGTTTCTGAAAAAAGGTGCATATAAACATATATATATATAAATATATATATGTATATATATGTATGTGTGTGTGTGTGTGTGTGTGTGTGTGTGTGTATATATATATATATATATATATATATATATATATATATATATATATATATATATATATATATATATATATATATATATGTATATGTATATATAATCTTTTTCAGAGACATGTCAGGTCCAGCTGTGAGTCACACGGAGACATCCAAGGTGATGATGGGATTACCCTGAAATTAATCAGTCAGTCTCTAAGTAGCAGGTGTGTCATAAAAGTCGGTCCCTGGGGCTGTGTGATCTTCAGATCCCGCCCCCTCCCTCCTCGCCTCAGCGTCGCGCGGCTGTGCGCACTCACTGCGTAAAAGTCTGAGGACCGTCTGTTACCGCAAGCTGTCGTCTTCAAATGGAGTATGAAACCAAGATTTTCCCTCACACGGGCGGCTACGGGCGCTATAACCGAATCGTGGTCGTATTCAGCTGGTTCCCCAGCTTCGCAGTCACGCTGAATCTGTTTAGCGACGTGTTTTACACTCTTATCCCGGACTCGTACCACTGCAAACCAGACCCGACGCTTCTGCCCTCCACCTTCCTCCTCAGTAACTTCTCCAGACAAGGGTACCTCAACCTTACCATCCCCTGGGAGAACGACTCCGGTCTGAGCCACTGTGAACTTTATAGGTACCCTCCCAACTCCTCGGACCTTTCCGAGAACGCGCCCAGAGCGAGGGTGCCATGCACCAACGGGTGGGAGTACTCTCATGTAGCGGGGCTCCAAAGCAACTTTGTCACTGAGGTAAGACGCATGTTTACCCCTGGTGTTAATATTCAGGTCTGTGGGTGAAGGTGGGGGAGCTGAATCAACACTGAGGAGCATTTGTGAATCCGGTTTGGCATAAAAGTAATTTCCTTTAATAAGCTCATTTCTGGCCTTGTTTTGGTGAACTGGATGCGTGCCAGTTTGTGTCTGCTGGGAGCATGCTGTGTCATGAAGACGGTTGTTGGGCAGAGTTCAGTCAATATTGACTCAAGTTGAACAGTTAACACTTTCTTGCTGCCTTGAATCTTATTAACTTTCTCATTTATCAGCCGTGTTGTTTCCCAGGACCAAAGATAGTAGTCCAGCCAGGCAGGGGCCACATAACTGCATCTTAGTTCACACAAGAACGGTATAATTATACATCAGCAAAGAAGGTGGAAAGGTTTGCACTCAAATATGCACCTAAACATACATTTGACACTTTTTTCCCCAAGCAGGAAAAAGGCCAGTGCCTGGAATCTGATATTGTGCCTAATTTTACTGTGAGACTGTGTCTAATTTTCTTAGTTTCCTTGATTTTTGCCCTGCTTCAGGATCCAGCCCAGTCTGCAATAGTACCAATAAAAAAATGTCCCATTGTGACACTTTACAAACACCTACACACAGCGGTGGCATAGTGGGTAGAAAGTGGCCCTCACAAGCCTGGAGTAAATGTTTGCCATTAAAAAAAAATTGCTTGAATAAAACAGTTGGGGGATCGATTCGAAAAATAGGATAAGCTTTCTGATGCCACTTTCACCCCTTATAAAAGATGCAAAATGGTTTAGTTCCACAAAAACAAAACAAAGAAAAAACAATGGGACTCACCTTCGCAGTACAGTAAGGTGGCTTTTCCCCCAAGAAAGAGAATTCAGGTTTTTTTTTTAAAAGACAGAAAACAACTGGTGGAAGTTAGCTGTTAACACACTCTTACATATACATATAAAGGTGAGAAAAGCAGAGTTATCAGGTTAAGACTGGTTTTGCTGTAAGCAGTTGTTAAAGATGTTGAGTCAGTGTCAAATGTGATACTGTATCTATCAGAGTGAATTAGCACAGGGGTGGGCAACTCATGTTCCCAAGGGGCCAAATGAGAAACTGGGACTGGGGGGCCTCACCAATAAGATGAACTCAGTTCTGCTCTAAAATTTTTTTATCTCTTTATAAGCGCATTGGTACTGCCCTCCACATCAGTCCCAGTTTCAGTGGCTCCTTGGGAAAATGAGTTGCCCACCCCTAAATCCTAGCACAATTAAACAGCAGGAAACATATGGCTGTAATTTCAGAAACGGCTACAGAGAGTGAAGCAGCAAGAGCGGCAGGTCCTTTTGGTTCCAAGCGGTCATTTGTACTGATGGCAGTTTGAACTGAAAGCTCTGCAATACTAATGTCAAGTAGCAGGAAGCTTTAAT
>JAMQGT020005907.1:0-85230 GCA_024447675.2 Pterophyllum scalare
TGATGTTGTTATGTCTAACCTTCTCGTCGGTTGAGTCTGCTGTTTGCAACGTAGCCCCACAAGTGTGAAAAAGGAGACATCAGGCAGGGATAATCAGGAGTCCATGCTGGTTCTTCTAAGGCCGGAGTGCTGCTGTGCGACATCACAGAGCTCCTAATGCGGTTGCATACACTTAAAGTATTCTTGTTTTAATTCACTCTTCACGAAATGACCCAGACAGGGGATTCAGTGTCATCCCAGACTAAGAGAAAACCGAAAGCTGGGAACCTGAGCCTGAGGGTAGCAGGTTTTGTTGTGGACCTGGTCTGATGTGGTCTGGATGACTTAAAACAAACAAAAAACAGTCAAATGGCGTTAAAAGAGTTTTTACAGATACTGTCTTATAATGAATTTAGTGGACCTGCTTAGTTCACCTTTAAATAAAAGTAAAGGTGAAACAAACCACACACTAAGTGCTGCTGCTGCTGCATTTATGTGTCAGAGAATATGACAGATTCACTTTAGACACAGACATTAAAATGTGTTCCATATCACTGCTGTCGATATCACTTCCATTGGAATTTTAACACTCTGCGTGTTTCCCCCCACAGATTATTCCCAAACATCTAGCCAGGGGTACGTTATGTAATTAATTTACTCATTATTAATACTCATCCATAAATTTAAATCCTACCTTTGAGTTAAAACAAGAAAATAAAATCCTTGTTAGGCCCGAGCCAACCGAAGGGTCGCAAGGAGCCTATTGTAATCGCAAGGGGCGAATGAGCAAAAATGGGCGGAGTCGCACAGGACGCGGTCGCAAGTGGCCCCGGACCTCATAGGGACGTGCGTCATGTCGAGACGTTTCCGAAAACGTATATATGCGGCGACTGGAAAAGCGCATTATTGGAATGGTTAGGGTTTGTCATTATTTTTCTTTTTCTTTCTCCGTCTATCCCCTCAAATTTGACCCCCTGAACATATACGAAAACTCACCATTTTCGCTACAGAGGTCAGGTCTGGCGAAAAATTTATTTTTTTAATGTCATCAAGAACAAACTCTAAAAGGGGGCTCCACGGTGCCCCCTGGAAAATTCATTTTTCGGCCCTCTATGGGAGAGGCCACGATCAACTTTGTCGTAAAACCACGACATTGGCGTCACACATAGATCATGTCAAGACAAGCAAAAAATCCTCTTGGAGCACCCCCACACAGCAAACAGGAAGTCAGCCACCTTGGCCTGAACTTTGCCCTCTGCCAAGTTGGCGATGATGCACACCTCGTATTTGAGACATCTCCTCTTAGGGCGTTACACCTACAGACACCAAAATCCCATGTTTATTATTTATTTAAATGCAGGAGACACACACTCCTCCCATAACAAAGTGCTGGATGTTCGTATCAAACGTGACCCAGGTTTCTAATAACGATGACCGTGCATGCGCAGTAATCTCAGAGTCAGACTTCTCAGCAGAACCCTTGGAGTGGGTGTAAAACTGATCTGCTTCTTAATGAAGCTTAAATGTGTTTTTCATCCCTGAAAGGCTGGTGTGGATATCATCTCTATTTATGAAGTTATGAGAGCTCAAATATTACTAAAAAGAACCAAGCTTCCATCATGAAAGCTCTGAGGGAGCTAAAGATGAGACAGCGGCTGAAACCCGGTATAACATACGTCCAAACTACAGCAGCAGCCATGCCATCAGAGGGGGATCCGTGGGAGGGGGTGTGGCCTCATCTCATCATGTCTGAGACTGGAGCAGAACCGTGACTTACCACAGAGAGGTGGTGGAGATGTAGTGGACCATCTGAATGAAGGGCAGAGGGTCTGAGGAGGCTCCACAGCTGCTGCAAACACACTGAAACACAGAGAGGTGGACTCGGAGTCAGGACGACAGAAGCTGAGATTTACTGACCGATTAAATGGAACGAGCATGAAACAGTCCAACGTCGGAATCACAAAATGTGTTTGTTCTTCCCACCGTACGCGCACGCACGATGCTCGCCTCTCCACACTAATACTGCCGAAGTACAAAAGTCTAAGACCAGATTACGTGAAGAGGCAACATCGGCTTCACTGATTGGTTCTCATTCCAACTGTATAATAAAAAAAAAAATAACACCTGGAGAATGATTGTCTTTTTTAAAACGTTTTCTTCCCCATTTCCCGTTTAAACCTGCTCCTTGATCTAAACGGATGTTTCTGCGTCACCCCCCCCCCCATCCCCATCCCCCTGCTCACCTGTTCGAAGAGCATCATGGCAAACTTCTGGTGGGGGATGCAGTGTCTGGTTGTGCAGATGTCTTCTTTGGTCTCGTCTGCGATGTGGAAGTGGATCCTCATCAGGATGTTTTCCTGCACAGACACAGAAATGAAGTGAAGACCTGAGAGGTGCATGTTTCCTGTTTGTCTGCTCCAAAGCTGAATGAAGTCAGGGGCAGTAGACAGGAATGTCTGCTTGATATGGTAGACATGTAATCAGCGATGGAAGCTGCATTATTATAGTTAGTGACATTCAGCTTTGATCAAAGTGTAATTTCTACTGGAAGACGTCAAAGGTCAGAGCCGCACAGCTCCTTCAGTGTTTGTGTGTCGTCTTACGAAGCACTCGGCGGCGTCGTCCATGATGCCGAGCTGAAACCTCTGCTCGTCCTGGAAGGTTTTGGCGAGCGCGCTGCGGAGAGCGTCCGACGGTAAAACTTTCTCACTGCTGTACTGAAACTGAGCGAAGATGCTCTGTGGAGGGAGAGGACACGGGTCAGTGACGAGGAGGGTCCATCAGGTGGACCGAGGGTCGGATTCAGGTGTCGGTCGGAGGGGTTCTCACCTTCAGAGCGCAGAAAATGCACGAGTCCTCCATGCACTTATGGGTGGTCAGCTGACGGAAACTGCGGCGGAAGATGTCGAGGTGCCAGAGGACCTGCGAGAGAAGAAACACTTTAACAGAAAGAAAACAGCAGCTCCTCCTGCTCCTCATTCTGTAGCAGGAGGCTAAATCAGGAAGAGCATCCTGGGAAACGGAGTCAGAGCCTCACCTCTGCAGGACCATGCTCAAAGCCCTCAGTGTGTGTCTGTGCCGCGCCTCTGACTCCACTAAAGACTCGTTTCAACACATTTACATCACCACACCGTCCAGCCAATCACCTGTCAGCACAAGGCGACGGCCAACGCCGACCCGAGACTACAGCGGACCAATCAGAGAGCGGCTTTAGTGACCCGGGAGTGGCAGAAGTAAAAGTAAAGAAGTTTGTGTGTCAGACTGCGTTCGTCAGCATCTCAGGAAACCATCTGGACTGCGTGATGAAGACGTCTGCAGAGCGATGATGTGAGGTGGCGTGTGCGCGCCCAGAGGACAGACCGCCTCAGCTCTGTGGGTTTGTGTGCGACAGGAAGAGAAAACACGATGCTGCATGTGTCACGGAGCGCAAACATCACCAAGTGTGAGTGTCGCACTTCGTTTTCACTTCAGAGACTCACAAACTCGACCCGAGACTTTTTAATGCCACAAACAAAAGACCTCGATGTTTTTCAACACCGGCACAACCCGGTTCGTTATCAGGAATATGAATTACCAGCAGGTGCCAGTCTCGGGGCAGGAAGCTTCTGTGGGTGATTCAAACATCTTGTATTTAACAGAGAGACCAAGAACAACACCCAGAGAGATGGGCGGGCCGCCTCGGAGACTCATCTCAGCATTTTTTGTAAGTCTGTGTGAGAGAAAAACACCATCTGCAACTGATTTTCTACAATAACCTTACATTTTTTTCTCTTATTTTGAAAGTTCAGTCATCACAGCTTGTATTTCCCACCAGCTGGCCTGCCCGCCGGCCACCGCGGCGCCGAGTCTATCCTCCAGAGACGATCCCGTCCCACGCTCGGTACTCGGAAATTAAATGTTTGCAGAGAAGAAACTTAATAAACGGAATTATGTAATAATTTAAGAAAGTGTCTCATTTTCTCTGCGCGTTCACAGTTAAGATGATTTTAAACCTTTATTAGTATCACAGAAACATTTAATGCTGGAGACGCAGCAGAGGAAACCAAACGATCAGATCCGTCTCTCAGCCCAACAAGAACCTAAAGAGAGATGATCAGAAACCATCAAAGCCAGCAGGGATAAATCACTACTGAGCTTTTCAGGACAAAAAAAACTCCCCGGGATGGAGAAGGACGGAGGTACGAGGCAGCGAAGCTCAGCAAAGTCTGACCGAAGGGTCAGCGTGGGTCAAAGGAGCATTACACCACGTGGGCTGCAGAGAAAGCCTGAGTGTCTCGTCTCCTGCTGAGCAGCAGAAATCCAGACACAGAGGAATTTTTTCATCACTTTATGTATGAGTGGGGTTTTAAAAAAGTAGATCCGCGGCGGGCCGGAGGCTCGGAGAGGTTTGAAGTGACTGAAATCCGCGGGAGGCAAACAGCGAGCCGCTCAACTCCACCTCAAACTGCTGCAACATCCAGCGGTTACATCAGAACGGAGGAAGCAAAAAGTCTCTGATTCCTGCCTCTCTGATGATGATGATGATGATGATGATGATGGCTGCTTTAATTTTGGATATTAATGTTGGATATCACTCAGGGGTTTCCACCAGGACCGACTCCCCGTCAGGCCTCAGCAGGTTCAATTAAGATCCAAACTCTCCTTCAAAGTCAGCAGATGATAAAACGGTTAACAGCCTGTTCAGCGTGGGAGCTTTTATCATTTTATCTTTGGGTTTCAGGACTTTATAAACTTTACATGAGCCAGTTTTCACATTTAGCCGACAGAATAAATCGGGGCTGCAGTTAAAACAGGCCTCTGAACATCATGAATTAAAAACCAGACAGTCATTAACTTATTTAAGGACAAACACTTTTTATCCATCTGAGACGATGTCCGACCGCCAGCTCGCTTTTATTTTATTCCAGTCGTTAGGGAGCTGAAAACGATGCCGTTAGATCAGGTTAGGACGCGTGACACACGAGCCGCTGCTTCAGAAAAATGACAGATCAAAGAGAGCGCAGCCCCCACCAGGAAGAAGAACGGATGCATTAAAGTGAAAATAAAGATCTGTGAAGGATTTCAATCTCACAGACGGTCAGAGAAATAAGTGCTTGATATAAACGGCGCAGTACTTGATAATCTTTGGAACTAACAGGGGTTTGAAGCACAGTCGTGATGCTCGAGGTCTAAAAAGCGCCATCTGATTTCCTTCCTCCAAAGCAGAGAGTGGTGGATGTGATTCATGGCTGGACCTGAGTCCTCAGTGAAACAAACTGCAGCATCAGCATTTGGCTGTTTGTTTCCTCCTTCCTGTCCCGCCCTCCCGCCGGCTCCAATATGTTGCCGCAGCGTCCAGCGGGTCAGCCAGGTAACAAACCGTCTGTGCAGCTCTGCGAGCTGCACGGGAATCGCTGCTCACTGCTTTCAGTTCTTTCCTGTGAAATAATAAAAATCAGCCTGCAGAGGAGACGGGCCACTGATGACTAACACCTAAAGCAACCGGACACTTGATTCAACGGCGCCGCCAGCAGGACTGAATAAATAACACACGAGCACAAAGAATCAACCACAAGGCCACATCGAACTGCATCCAGGCTGTACGGAGCATCACAGATACCTGCTGATCACACACATCCTAATTAAATCCTACAATTTCACTCATTAAAACTAGAGCTCCGCCTTCTTAACCGCACAGCAGCCATATTATTGGTCAGCGATTTTGCATCCAAAAGGCTCCAACAGCACAAACACAGTTCAGGGACTCCAGTTAGCTGAGGGGAAGCCTAGCAGACAGCTAGCAGCTATGTCCACCTGTCAGTCAGAGAGGCCACGCCCCTAATGATGCAAACTTTAAACAGGTGAGTTATAGAAAAACATCCTCCCCTGTGCGGCTGTTGTGAAGGAGGAGATTATCGATGAAGGGCCCAGATGGAGCATCAGGATGAGTTAAAGGTTCGATGTGTCTGCCTTTAGTGTGTTTGACCTGTGTGGCTTGTGTTATTTTTAATAATAATAATAATAATAATAATAATAATAGCAGCCATGAAAGTCAAATAAAATGAGCCAAAGTGATTTTTTTTTCTTGGAAAGTTGGATACTCCGAGCAGCGGGGGGTGGAGGAGGAGGAGGAGTGTGAGCAGCTGCTTGTTACTTCGATCTTCTTCACTTTGCCTTCATCACACGTTGAAGCCGCTGAGCGTCCCGTCAGCCTGATGACTTCTCCGGTCCGCCGCCTCGGCGCCCGCGGGCTCGCTCCGTTTGATCCATTTGGGTTGACGTGTCCGGACGGAGGATCGGCTGCGGGGTCCGAGCGGGGAAGTTTCCCGGCTGAGCGGTGCAGAGGAGTCAGGAGGAAGTGTGCGTTCACGGTTTGAAGGATTCTTGAGGCAGGTGCTTACCTCCCACAGACACTTTGATCTTGATCCAAGAAGTCTGAGCTCCAGTTTTGGAGAGTGGGATTCTGGGATTTTATCTGGAGCAGGAATTAGCTGAGAAACTGAAGAGGCTGCACAGAAAGAAAATACCTCAAATATTTCACAGCCAGCAGCTTTATTCACATGTTGTCCAACACCTGGAAAAGGTGTGTGTTTCTGTGTGGGGGGTGACCTCTGACCTCTGGCTGCTGCAGGACTGTTGAGTCTCTAAGCTCATAATGAGCGTTTCCTCTTCGGTGAGCGCCGCCATTTCAGCAGCACAAACCGCCGGCCTCACCACGAGGGGTTAACGAGTCATCCTGTTTACACCGATAATTACCGCCCTTACACCTCCTCCTCCCGATGACTCATTAAGGAGCGCGGCGTTCAGTCTGGGAGGCGACGCTGCTGCACGTGCTCATTAAAGCCTGACAGAAACAAACAGTGCAGATCGGCTGGGCTGTTATTAACGAGGGCGTGACGGGTGGAGGACTCGTGTCGTTTACCTGTCGCAGTGCCAGCTGGCTGGCTCAAAGGCACTGCGGCGAAAGTGCAGGTGAAACAGCTGCTGCGAGTCGGTACGACGGCGAGCCTGCTTCCCCGTGACGGTGAAGTTTCCATCAGTCAGACCTGTGCTGACTCACTGAGGGTTAAACCGAACCACCAACAGTTAATTATGTGTTTGACTGAGGAGGAGTTCAGTTAATGACTCCCTCTGATACCTGTTATTACAGAACACCAAAATACACAAATTACTCATAAAATACCAGACAGTACAAAAAATACTGCAATATTTTATATGTAGTTCACTTTAGATTAAACCCAACCATACATCCACCAACAGAGACTCCCACAGCTCTTCCAGGCGGACACCGAGGGGTTCCCAGGCCACCTGAGACATGTGAGCTCTCGTCTCTACGAGTCCCTCCTGAGCTCCAAAGAGAGGCCAGTGCAAAGTCACGGCTCGATGAAGTCAACAACACCACATTATCTGCAAAGACAAGAACCTGAGACCCCTGAGACCCCCGAACCCTCCATCCTCCACAGCATCTGTAAATAGGACTGACTCACTAAAAATTTCCAGAGGGACCGAGCTCTTCCAACAAATCCAGGAGGTGACCATCTGCATTCTCCAGCATGATGGAGCTCCATGTCACAAGGCAAGAGAAACAACCAAGTGGCTACGAGACCATCAAATTCAGATTTGGATCCATGCCCAGGAAACACTGGGGAATTTCATGCTCATGGATCCCAGCCAGCATCTGTGGTCAGGCCTTAAAAAAAAAAAGCAGGCAGACAAGCAGGATCAACCCGGAGCTCCGACAAAGCAGCAATGATCTCCATCCTTCAGCTTTGGCCCGGAAACTGATACCCAGAGGAAACTGAAGCAGCGTGAACACCGACTCACTTTTGACTCACTTTCCAATTAAAGTCTCTGAGACTGATCAACATGTTTTTGTTGCAGGCTGATGTCTGAGCCGCTCGCTTTGTAATTTAATATGACGGGAGAGGCGTTCACTGAGGAAACATCTCACTTACGAGTCAGCGACTCCACAGTGAGGACCGCAAACACACACACACACACACACACACACACAAAACCAATACCTTTTGTTCCAGGTGCAAAGCCGCCCTGAAACAGGGACGTGAACTACACGAGGGAAAAATGTGCCCGACTGGTCTGAAGCTGAGAAGCTCAGATATCAGGTTAACTGTTTAAATCCACATTAATCAGATTCTTCAATAATGAATCGCTGCATTATGAGCTTCACACTCAAACACACTGAAACCGAACTGATGTTAAATATGATACGACTACAAAAGACGCTCACGTCATTAAAATATGACGAGTTAATATCTGAAAAACTAAAGCTGTGATGAACGACGCGCATCATTCGACGATTCCCGACACGCGTCTCGGCGCAGTCCTCACCACGTCACGAAGAGAGAGTCGGGCCACCCGTCGCTGTACCCCTGATCTCTTTCTGTCGCCTTCAAAACAGCTACAAATATGAAGCCTAACGAAAACGTCTGGCCCGGATCAGCAGAATTATGGCACGATGTGCTGCAGCGCCATCTGGTGGCGGATGGCCGTATAACATTTACCAGCATTGGGCCGCAATTAAAATCTTAATCAGATTAAAAGGACTAGTACGTCTGCTACCAACCAGTGACAACAGTGACGGTTAGTCGCCTAGTCGCACACGTCCCTCGTATGAGACGCCCTTAAAGGGATCTTCCCAAACAGACTCAACGATGGACCACAGTCCTGCCTTTCATATTTAAACTGAGCGTCAGAGAGAACACATCTGGATCTAAAATCTGAGACCGAAACGCCACATCTGTAAACCGTCTGTCCAGGCAAAGAAGCATCATTAACACATTCTCCAACTTCCTTCCTTCCCCTCAGATTCAGCATGAGTCTGAAAGCAAAGGTCAAAGGTCAGAGAGTGAGACGGTACCTGCAGAGCGCTGTTCAGGAAGCAGCTGTTCTGTCCCGGCTCGTTGCTCAGCCCTTTGCTGGGAGCGATGGACGTCATGGTGCGAGGGGTCAGGATTCCCTGCGTCCCACCACCTCCTCCTCCACTGACGCCGCTGCCACCGCCACCCGATGCAAAGTAGTTCCTCTTCCACGACATGTTCCCGGTTTGTCTCTCGACCGCGCTCCCTGCAGGGATCAACTTCCTGTCGTCTGTTCTCGTTTCAGTGGAGATTGATCCATTTCCTCCAGCCAGGAGCGAGGTGGTGATAAAAATATGATCCAACAATGGTCCTTAACCTCCAATAAGATGTCAAAAACAATCAAACATCTGGAGGCTTAGATATTTATCAGCTTCTCTTTCAGGATCCTTCAGGGAATAAAGGCTTCACACTTTTAATCTGTTTAAGAACCAATATTCCTAACACAGGGAATTCCAACAATTCCCAAAATCTTCTGCTAGGTAATGCCTGACTGTCGAGGATTCCTGCCTGTCCATCCACCCGCCTTTCACATGTCAGTGTGATCAGTTCATCCTCATCTTCATCACTGCTGCCATGGGACTGAGGTCAGAGGTCGAGAGGAGGAAGCTGCGTCGAACGCACCTGCAGAAGAGAAAGAGGACAGGTGGGCGTTAGCACGGAGGAACTTATTTAATGTGGCACTCACGCAGAGTGTCAGTAAATGACGGTTCATTCAAGTATTGAAACATGTTACAACTTCAACCAGTTTCCTTAATTAGGGTTCAGCTTGTTTCAGCATCAGATTTCTGATGAGACAAACTGTATTTAATCAAATAAGGCATCATCCACCCCTCCCTCCACCCATCCATTGTGGACTGATGGAGTGTAACCTCAGCGATAAATACGGCTCCACCAAATTAAAATGAAGGATGCTGTAACGCAGTGGTACAGAAAGTATTTCAAGAGAACAGAAACCTGTTAAAAACGAGGCTGTATCTGTTGTCTCACCCCCGCTATCATGCATTAGCATTCTGTCCTGCAGCTCCAGAGTCTCGGTCACTCTGGGTGAGCTCTAGAGCGCCTCCTGTAGAACAGGAAGTGCACGAGTCTGATTATGTCATACATTAACACCGAAACCTAAATGAAAGTAAAACCCTTCCTGCAGGTGTTTGGCATTAAAAGCCCAGCAGGGCCTCAGCGGACGTGTAACACACGACTCCTAATCTAAAACGTGTGAACGGACTCCGGTGAGGCCAGCCAGTCGTTCCCAGTAGCACTCGAGCTGTGTGCAAACTGCAGGGGAGGAGAGAGGAGCAGACTGTGCTGACACTACTCCGGAGCAAGCAGGACGCGTAATGACTGGATCTGAGGCCTTTAAAGCTCCTCTAAGACCCCAGACTGAGATAATTTAAGGCCTGTGCAGTGCAGATGCTGTAATGACTGGAGGAACCCTCCTCCTCCTCCTCTTCCCCTCGTTCTGCCCATACCTCCCTCACTCCCGCTCTCTCTTTGACTGACGGTAGTGTTATCCCACAGAGACTTCACCTGGACGGGCTGCACAGGTGTGTGACGCTCTCGCTGGGTGGAACCAGCTGCAAAGAAGATGCTGCAGCAGAAACCTCTCAGTGATTTCTCTGGGTGACAGCAGATTTCCAGGATTTCGTGTATGTCTGCAAACTCCAGCTACTCTCGGAGCGGTAGTGAAACCTCAAAAAGTGCAGACTGCAAACGAAGGGTCACCTTCAAAATAAAAGCTGTGCCCTTTGAAATATGCTGGCTGCAGGGCTGAGGAACAGCTTTTACTCTGAAGGCGAACCTTCAGTCCCGCTCAGCGAGCAGCTGGACAGTGTTTGCAGACGAGCTCGTCACTTCCTTCCAAACTACGACTGCAACAACACGCTGGCGAGCCAAGCAGCCACAAGGAGGTGCTGGTTGTTGATCCCTCACGGCTGGTGGCTGGCAGACGGTCACAGACCAGTCTCTAGACCTGTAGGCTTTATTCACGTCATCCTACAAGGTCACCGTGATTGTCACAGATCCAGAATGGCCGACAAGTTACCATCACGTGGTTAGCGGTCCCGTCTCTGCAAAACCTCAGACAGATGTTAGCGAGAGACAGACAGCCTGAAACACCTGGGTACGGACTGATACAGAGGTACTACATGGACTGCAGTATTTGGCCACACCTCTTAACCTTTGACTTCAGGTGTTTTCAGTCCCTGTATAACATGCAGCAGCTAGCTGTGCAGCCTGCATGGACAGACATCTGTGAAAGAGCTCAGCGAATGAGCGCGGTGCTGCGACACCACGTCAGCTCATCACATTTCTGCGTCGGATCGCCTGACGTTACAGAGCGGGCTCGCCGAGCGCTGACGTGCACAGTCCGCAAGAGCAGTCGACGCTCCGCTGACGCGATAACTGCAGAGCTCCAAACCTCCTCTGACGTCAACATCGGCACAAACACGGAGCGCCAGGAGCTCCTGTAGGTGTAACGAGCAGCATGTGGTGTAGAGGTGGAGACAGATGGATGAGGACAGAGAGAGCCGCTGAGCTGGCTAGTTACAGTTGATGCTTTGGTTGCAGTAACACCGGCTCAGTGGACAGAGCGATGGTGTGAGCGCCACCTGCTGGCCGGTCGATTAATACACATGGGTTTCGTGCACTTTTTGGTCATTAATTTTTCTGTTTTGTAAATGGATTTAAATAACAAAAAGTGATGTTTTGTTACTTTCATTTCATATAATGTAAAAGCAAATTTGTTTCTTTTTTCCTCTTTAAATCCAAACATGAATTCCCAAAGAAGAAGAAGAAGACGCGTTATCCGTTTCCTGTTCTTTGTGTTTTGATTTCAGATGGTTTGTATGGATTTGGAGTATACGAGCAGGAACGACGGCTTTCATCCTCCCCGCATATCAGAGCTGATCCTTCATCACTAAACGGTACCTGAGGGACTGCGTTTGCCACGACAGGAATCAGCTGACAGACACCTCCCACGTTCAGAGCTGTTCTTCCAAACCCAAACTGAAGATGCAGCTCCACCTTTGACCTTTTAACCTGAAAACGAGCTGCTGCGAGACAGGAGCGTCTGCGGCACGCTGATCAGATCATTCAGAGCCGTTTTATTCACTCAGAGTTTAAATAAATAAAAACATTCATAAATGAATCAGCAGCGTCCTCGAGGTGCTGAAGGAAGGAAGCTGCAGTGAGGGAGGAAGCTCTGTTTACAGCGGGGAGCTCTGACACCAGTGTGCTCCCGGTGCCGGTCCCGGAGGGTTGTGTCAGGAAGGGCATCCGATGTAAAACCCATCAATAAAATTTCTGTACCGGATCGGCGCAGGCCCGGATTAATAACGACTGCCGCCGGTACTGTTGGCCAACAGGGTGCTGGTGGAAACTGTGCTACTGCTGGCTGAAACAGGAGGAGGAGGGCATGCAGAGGGCTGGTGTGGCAGAGTGGCATGCTGGGACAGGGAGAGAAGGAGGCAGAGATCAGCTGTGGCGCCCTCTAAAGGGAGCAGCCCAACAGCCAAGCTGCTGGTGTCAGACTGTGTGCCAGGCTAGAAAAATACACAAACATAAGGTGGTGGCTAATTTCAAATGTATGCAACCTTATTTTCTTCATATTAGTCCAGCTAATCAGGCTAAATGTGTGTTTGACTGGACCCCTCCACACTGCAGCATCACGTGCTCGACCTTCGAAGGCAAATCTAGATCTGGATCATTTGCCTGATGAATTTCTTTTTGTAAGTTAGTGCGCGTGGAGGAGGCTGTTTGCAAAGCAGGATGCATGTGTGCCTCTCCTACGCACCTCTCTTATGAAATAGATGTGCTGATGCCAAGTGGTTTTGCACATTTAATCATTAACTGTCAGACTGCGTCAGCGGGCAGAGACCTCAGCTTTTTATATGCAACCTGTCCACTAAACCCAAAATACAATAATCACAGTGTGTGCTCACTGAGCTCATGCTGCAGTTTCTGTGCACCAGAACACGTGACCACAACACAGCAGCTCGGGACCAGTTCAACAGAAAGACGAGGGTCTGCTTTTATAGCGTTACACCACCCGAGCCGACCTCCGGGGTCACGAAGAAGGTCCCATAAAGCAGAGTGAATGAAGAGGCACAGGAGGAGGTTAGAGTTGGGTTAGGAAAGGCATAAAGAAGTCAGCATTGTGTCTTCTGGAGTTGTGTGTGTGTGTGTGTGTGTGTGTGTGTGTGGTAATCTGCAGGTCAGTGCAGAGGGAGGTGAGGAGGGATTAGCCCGATCAGACTCCGTCTGTCTGTTCAGGATTACACCGCCTGTCTGCGGGTGTTTCCGTACTTGGATGAAGATCTTTGTGAGGACAAGCCTCCAAAAACCCGTTTCAGGGTTCAAACCTGGGACCGGTTTCACAAAGCCCAACTCAGCACAGACAGAGCTCAGGTACATGGTTGAATTCACCCGCCCGCAGCCTGGATCTTCATCTCTGTTTGGGGTCGTGGACGTCGTCCAACCAAAGTGTTCTGAGGTGGTTTGGAGATGCTAATGCTAATGCTGAACACTCATTTAATGATGCAACTCACAGGTTAGCTGCAACCTGGGCGTCATCCTAATGCATCCGACTTTAATGCATCCGCACCATTAATGAGCCCAGCTCTTCATTCCCTGCAGAAACGTGCAGCCCCACGGCCGACTGTGCAGCAGGGAAATGCTCATTAAAAGGAACAGAAGAATAAAATGAAGGCTGAGAGGCAGCGAGGAGCTCATGGAGCTTCAGGATTAGCGAAATGGACCATGGGAAATCCCTCCTGACATTCACACTGAATAACTGGAGTAGAACCATGAAGGACTCGGCTCATTTCCTGCACATAAAACCAAAATATCACAAGGACAAAACGACACGAGCAGCCGGTTTTCATTTTAGGCGGCGACGCCGGCGACACCGCAGGATTTCTGACTGAGGGTTAAAGGCTCATTTCACCGTAATCAGGACGACATCGGCAGCATCTCCTCATGCAGGTTTGGCTCATTCCAAATACACCAAAGGGAAATCACATTTTATGCTGGAAGTCAAATCAAATCAATCAACGGTGGCAGTTAATTAATCTGGCAAAGGTTTACATCAGGCAGGCCACCAGGTGGCGCTGCAGCAATCATCAGATAAACACAATGGTTTCCCTCTGAACTACAAAGCAGGCTGAAGCCTGTGAAAAATAGATTATCAGACATTTTTCTTGACCAATGCAGCAGCAGGTGTCGGGCTGCATGCTGCAGTTCCTCTAATGTCCACTGGAGGCGCCAGCAGGGAGTCAGTGAGGAGCGGGGCAGCAGTTTGAATTATCTGATAAAAAGTCAGGATCCTGAACTTAATCTAATGACATCTAAATTGGTCGCACTTCTTTCCTGAAGCTTAAAAACAATGAAGTGGGCGGAGCTCTGAGGCCTGCAGGTAACAATGGCTTGAGCTGATAACCTTTTTTTTGTTTAACCTCTTTGGCTGCATCTTCCTGAGAATCCAGAGTTTACCTCCAATCAGGTGAAGCAAATAAAACAGTCGCATCATCACCTCTGAGGAGCTTTTAGTTTTCCCTTATCTGGAGACCAACTTAGCGATTACCAGCTTGCTGCAGCTCGCATGTTCACACGACACGCTGATGTGTGCATACCTGTGCAACACACTGACCAATGGTGGTGCAGGCTGGAGGTCGTTTCCTCTCCCGGTGAGCACTGAGGCTGATTTGGTGTAAAACTGGTTATGTAACAAAAACGGCAGCCTGTCGCAGAGGCACAACACACACACACACACACACACACAGACAGACAGAGTGATATAATCACCTCTAATTCAGCAGGCTGGCTCAGCGCCGCCTCCACGCAGCCGCTCTGCAGGCTGACAGCAGGGCTGCACTGGGAGCACTGGGCAGAGTGGGGGTACTGGGGTAAAGCCAGCGGGGACCTATTGATCTGACTCGGTCTGTGAGTTCACAGCTCGTTTTCAGACTTGCGGCTCCTCATCAGCACGCAGAAACCAACAAGCAGCTGAGGCGCCGCTCGCCACAGCAGCGTTACGTCACCGACAGGCCGCGCTCGCAGCGGAGGAGCGTCCAGCTCCAGGACCGATGCCACGGCCACGTCACAAATAAGAAGGCTGCAGAAGCTGTGGAGGGGTTATGATTCAGTCCAAAATGCAGAGCGAGGGCTCGCCTCCACTTCATACTTTCTACTGACGCACATACAAAAATCCGGCGTGAAGACTTCGAACTGGGCGACTGCACGAGGGCGGTCTTCGTCGAGACATTTTGGAGCCAAAACGCTGTGTCACCGCCGTTTCTCCCACAGGAAAACGGTGCTTCCTCAAAATCAGTTCAACAAAATCTAAATCATATTAGACTGTAATCACAGTGAACTCCATCTCCTCCATCTCGGAGTATTGGTGGAGGTCCTCGCTCACTGCAGAGGCACATGAACCGCTTCTCCACCTGCTGCAGTCCATGATGCTGGAGATGGAGACCGTCAGTACACGCCATGTCTTCTTCTGTGGTGGTTTGTACCCAACCAGCGAACCTAAAGCTCTCTGCAGAAGCAGCTGAACAACATCGAGGGCCACTACAACGGCGGCCTGCAGCGAGCGGACAGGTGCACGAGTAAAACACCTCTGACGGCGGTGCCGGTCTCTCGGCCGTCACACAGTCTGTGTGGGAAACGCTGCACAGCGCTCAGATTTCTGCCTTAATCTCCGAAATGAACTGACTCCGCTCGGCCTGGTTTTGCTGTTTGCAGCAGGACGGCGCAGCGCTCGGCGGTTAGCTCGGCGTAAGAGGAAACTGGTCTCAGGCGGAGTCAGAACAAAACCAATACTGCACGCCGCCGGCATGACCGCATTAATCCTGTAACCACAAATGCTTCTCAGACACTAACAAACTGCACAAAAAGGCCGGCTGCAGCAAATATGGTACAAATTAAAACTCAATTATTAATATTTCTTTTTTTTTTTTCATCAGAAGGTCCAATAAACAGTCCAGTTTCAAAATATTTGAATTTACTGGGAATTTCTCAGGCTGTACAGGGTTAATAACTACAAAACTATTAAGATAATAAATCATCACAATTTTAGGTCATTAATGCAATTCTTAAAGTTACTAACTAAAAGTCATTTTATGGTCTGCTTATACTTCCCACATGTGAAAAAAATATTTACCAAACATCAGAGCTGACAATCATTTTATAACTGAATAATTTTCTATCATAGTAAAAACATTTAAGGGGGACATCCAGATGATTTATCAGTGACAGAAGAACAAAAAAAAAAAAAACACTGTTGGAATTAAAAGAAGAGGATGAGCACTAAACAATCCCGGTGACACATTTTTATTGAGCTGTATTTAGTTTTGAGCGCTCCGGTGCTCCGTAGGAGGACTTAAAGGATGGAGGCCGTGCCTTCTTTAGTGTGAATACATCACGGGGAGTCTTTGCCCACAGGATGAAGCTAATAAACGGTTTCTGATCCTCGAGCAAAGCGTTCTCAGCTCCGTTCAGGCCGACGCTGCTGGAGATCACTGGAAGCTCGATTGGTGTAGAACTGGAGATTTTCAGGGTCCCGCGGGACTCCCTGCAGCCGCCGCTGAGCATTTACTCATCAAATTAAAGTCAATGCATCTCAAAATGAAACGTGTGAGACACAGAAAACACTCAATGGTGAGGAGGTGACTGACAGCAGCGAGGAAGAGGAGGAGGAGGAGGAGAAGAGCAGGCTCTGCTGTGGCGGAGCTTAAATCTGTGCACATTTCTCCTTAAGATGCTTTCTGGGCAGACCAAGTGTCGCTGACCTGGTTGGCAGCCCGTCTGGAGGAAGATTTGGGGCCTAATGACTAAAAGGAAAGCTCATGAATATACAGCCGTCCTTCAGCGCTGCCACGGCCCCAAAATAACTGAGAACTTGGGAATGTGGAGCACTTCAATCACTTAATTCCACTCAGTGAAAGGAGGAATTAGCTTCTCGTCGTCTCCCCCGTGAGGCTCTGAGACGAGCGCTCGCCTCTGCCGAGGGCGCCTTTCAGACAGGCTGGTTTTTAAACATCGGCAGCACGAAACCAGCCGGAGGAACGCTGGAAGGAGCCCCAGCTCACTCCCCAAAGTCTAAGACGATGAATTCAAATGGTACTTTATTTAACAATCAGTCCAAAAACAAAAGGAATATCCAGCTTACATGCACGGCTGCAACTCAGGCTTTTAATTACAGATTATTCAGCAGATGCTAAAAAAAAAACCCCATCAGTGTCCTGTGATCACTGTGGACACATTTAACACTCGTTCCCACGGCAGCTCCGGCCCTGACTGCAGTAAGGGATGTTTAAAGTGGAAAACATGGAACATCTCGGAAAATCGGTCCGTTTGATGCAGAAGCTGAACATCTGTACCTCAGCTGCAAAGCCACATGACCACCTTCACTACAGGCAGAGGTTTCCCTACGGCGAGCAGCGCTAACGTTAGCCACACTGTTGATCCGGACCATTCCGGTTTTCCTGCCTGAGCTCTGAATACCTAAACACACAAACATGGCGTTCCTAACTTTGGAGAAGAAAGCTAATAGAGGCGGAGCCTATTTCCTGTGATAATCCAGAAGTCAATGTCAACATGAGGGTGAAAAAAGAATAAATTTAAATAAATCAACAATTTAAAGGTCCTGGTTTCTGCCTGGCAGCAGCCACAGAGGTTCAAGCTCTCAGTGGCCACACCCACTCGACTTTCATGACTTTTTACGTAACCACAGGAACGGAAGTGCTAGCATAAGGCTACAAACAACCTACACCACGGTCACATGACTCCAGCCTCAGCGTGAAGACTTGCTGTGGTACAAACTAGTATTACACCAGTGTGCAGTCCAGCCCTTTTTCCCACTTCAGCTCACATCTCTGCAACACAATACACAGCCTGGACTTAGAGCCGCAGCAGCAGTTTTGTCTGACACTTTGGTAATTTTGGAAAGTTTTTAACTCTTTTTAAACACAGAAATTAAGAATCGGTAACGTCCCCAACACCTTCTGTGCTCTCATTTAACCACTCGTACATGTTCTTTATGATATGATCAAAAACTTCAAGGAAAGTGAGTATTTTCCACCAACACCACAACTTTAGACACAGCTATAATACTACTACTACTACTTAATAATAATAGCAGGTCATTAATCATATTCAAGGTTTGATTTATGGTGATATAGGTTTGAGGTCACATCTCCCACCTGTTAGATTCTGCGGGCTCAGATCCCGCCGTTCCCTGGTCAGGATGTCAGCCTCTCGATTCGCTTACAAAAGCATCCAATAAAGCATCTAAGCCACAAACCTTTACTTCTGGGAGCTTCGGCTGTTTCCCGCATCACCCCACCTCTCTCTTCTCAAAGTATTGTTCTAATTTTCCCTCTCCCACATTCCTCTCAGCAGCAGCAGCTCCCATCAGCTCAGTGAATAAACAGTAAATCATCCAGACTGGGAGGAGCTCCTCCTCCTCCTGTTCTTTCAGCACTTTATTTTCCCATGAATACTGCTGAATAATGCTCGTTAATTTAAACCTCAGCGGCTGCACCGGCACACGAGACAGGGAAGTTTTGAAGGTGCAGTGGCTTTCACTGAGAGGTGGAGATGCTTCACTGTGATGGAGCCGCAGGGAAAACCAGACCTACAGGTTGTTTTAGTCCAATTAAACCTGCCTCCGAGTTCAGGATGATTCACTTTACTGACACTAAATGACCACCTGTGTGTGACACGTACTGTGGAAACTGAGAGCAGCAAATTCTGTAACCCACGGAAGGCTGTGAAAACTATTTTGTTGCAAGAGAACCCAAGAACCCCTGATCCTGCCCCGTTTGTCTGCACCGCGCCAAACTCCATTTAACAAGCTGACACTTTGCTTACCGGCCAGAGAGCACAGGCTGAATCATAGGACATGAGCTCTCTGATAAATCCTCAGGAACGGCTCTTTAATTCGGGTGACTCGGTTCCAGCTCACACTGACTCAGTAACCAAATTTTAAAAGTCCTCAGCCTGTTGTTCCCGGTGATGATCAGCGAGAATCCGCGGAAGGAGTTGGATTTTCACGGAAAACGAGCTGAAGCCTGGTGTGTGAAACTAAGCCAACACACACGGTGGGGTATAACCTAGGATGTGCGCAGAAAAAGCAAAGCAGTGCGGCGTCAAAAGCGCAGTTTTTGAACGGAGTCCGGCGCACGACCCACCGGGGCTACATTACATCACTTCCAGCAAACTTCACGGGGAGAACAATGAGGGGAAAGCGGCATCGCTGGGCCGATTTAACCCGGGCAAAGCCTCCTTTAGGACGGGTCGGAGCACAGA
The DNA here is from genome assembly GCA_024447675.2 of Pterophyllum scalare. Taxonomy (NCBI): domain Eukaryota; kingdom Metazoa; phylum Chordata; class Actinopteri; order Cichliformes; family Cichlidae; genus Pterophyllum; species Pterophyllum scalare. The sequence goes on from JAMQGT020005907.1 coordinate 19,143, forward strand.
AGCACGGACCCCGGGAGGATGGTGGAGTACGGCATCGTCAGCGGGTCGGTCTGTGACCGGTACCGACAGCCCGGTGCGACAGAGTAACGGCTGCCGCGTTTGGAGGCGTCGAACACGCAGGCAGCAAAGCGGAAACATGGAGGCGTGAAGGAGCTCACCTGTGGCCGGAGCAGAGTGGGTGAACCGGGGAAGACAGCCGGTGTGTCCGGAGAAGAGGCAGCGGCGGAGGGTTATTGTGTTTGAAGCGGCAGGACGGAGGGGGAGGGGTTACTACCTGCAGCACTGGGCGCGAGCACCAGCGCGTGCGCCGGTGTGGTGATGTGAGCACGTGAGCGTGCCACCATTGTGTGCGTGTGCACGTGAAGCTCAGGCTTCATGAGGGCCCTTCGAGCTGCCGCTGCTCTTCAGGCTTATCCAAGTAAAAGTCAGGTCAAAGGTCCTTAAAGGTAGAGGTGAACTAAGCAACAAACCACTGCGCAGGCGCACAGGTCTGATGGGCCACTGAAAGGCTTTGTGTTTCCGAACATAAAGTTGTGCTGTTAGATCTGCAATGAAGACAATCTGCAGGCTCAGGCACTAAGTCAGGACTACCTGTATATAAACGATGGGCACGGCCGCCACCAGTTCAGTTTCTGAACTCCACATTTTGAAGAGTTAACATTTTATGCTGCCACATCTTCGATTTTTGGAAGCCAGAAGTGACCATATTTGAATAAGTGGGTGGAGTGCTAGGCTAGGTTCTCAGACTGAATGGAAGTCACACACATCAGAGATACCTGCTAATTAGGTCTCATGAACATCCGAATAAAATCCCAGAATTTCACTGAGTACCCAAACTGGAGCTCCGCCTTCGGACTGTTGTGCAGTCCAATGAAGCCACAGCAGCAATATTATTGGTCAGATAATGTCATTAAAAATGCTCCAAAAGGCTCCAACAGCACAAACACGGTCCAGAGGTCAACTTCAGGGACTCCAGTTAGCTGAGGTATAGCCTAGCAGACCGCTAGCAGCTACAGCCGCCTGTGTCACCATCCACCTGTCAGTCAGACAGGCCACACCCCTAATAATACAAACTTTATTTAAACAGGTAAGTTCGAGAACCCCCTCCCCTCCCGTACAGCTGTTATGCAGGAGAAAATCCACAGAGACCAAAGCAGTTTCTGTATCAGCTGTAAATGTGTTTATTTCTGCTGGAAAGCTTTAACATGGGAGTGTATGGGGGACTGACTCACTGTGACGCCCCTGTTGGACAGCAGAGGAACTGCAGCGTAGACACTATTGTGTTTTAGTTATCATGGTCAGCAGCTTTGATAATGACGGCTGCCGTCACTTTTCACACAGTTTGCTGTGAATTTATGTTTTCATAGTAAATTTCAGACTTGGTTCTGATAACGACTGTTCTTGATCCAGTCAGTAAAATCAGCAGCGCTGGAACTGCTCCGAGTTTTTAAAAATGATTAACAGTTTTTGTGCTAAAGCAGGCTAAATATCTACTAGCATCCCCCAACACCACAGCAGTTTTACTGTGAGATTCAGTCACTGGAATATGATCACATTTAAATGCCATTAGATTAGCATTAGCTTATCAATACAGCTGCATGTGAAAGCGAGTGGCTAATCCCTGGAGTGTGGATGTGAAAATAAAGACCTGCAAGCTGACTGTGCAGCAAGCAGCAGAGCAGAAGTGATCAGCAGACTGTGTGTGTGTGTGTGTGTGCGTGTGTGTGTGCGTGTGTGTGGTTATTGATCACATTCAAAGCACAGGAGGGCATGTCGGGCCCAAGCTCACGCTGCAGGAGCTGCAGAGGACTCATGACGCACACGTTTAAATCATCATTAATGCTTTTACTGAGTCAGAGTCCTTACAGAGGTCCATTCATCCTCAAACAGCTGCACACATGCTGACATGGACAGATGATGAAAACATGGGGCCTGGGGAGCAGCCATGAAAAAAGCCCCCTCCCCAGTATCAGAGGACACTCAGATAAGACCAGACTGGTTTAATAGCTCATCTTTGTTGTTATTTTTGTCTTTTTAAATGCTGTTTATGCTTTGTTGCTATGGTGGTGATTGTTTCTCTGGGATTTTTTAAATGGGTTTCCAAGAACAGGAAATTGGGTCTGTATTTGAGTCCCAGTGCAAAAGTTTGAGCATCAAATATACTTAAAGGTACTTTTGTTGGTAAATTTTTGTTTTTGTTAAGTCTGTTAACGAAGATTATTAGAAAGCATTGCATCAATTTTCATTGTTATGCAGATGATACTCAGCTTTATCTATCCATGAAGCCAGATGACACACATCAGTTAGTTAAACTGCAGGAATGTCTTAAAGACATAAAGGCCTGGATGACCTCTGTGGAACCAGCTCCCAGCTTGGATTCAGGAGACAGACACTCTCTCTATTTTTAAGATTAGGCTTAAAACTTTCCTTTATGATCAAGCTTATAGTTAGATCAGGTGACCCTGAACCACCCCTTAGTTATGCTGCTATAGGCCTAGGCTGCTGAGGGGGGTCCCATAATGCACTGTTTCTTCTCATTCACCTTTATTTACTTGTTTATACTTCACTCTGTATTTAATCATTATTATTGATCTCTGGCTCTCTTCCACAGCATGTCTTTTGTCCTGTCTCTCTCCACTCAGCCCCAACCGGTCGCGGCAGATGACTGCCCCTCCCTGAGGCCTGGTTCTGCTGGAGGTTTCTTCCTGTTAAAAGGGAGTTTTTCCTTCCGACCGTCGCCAAGTGCTTGTTCATAGGGGGTCGTTTTGACTGTTGGGTTTTCTCTGTGTTATTGTAGGGTCTTTACCCACAATACAAAGCACCTTGAGGCGACTGTTTGTTGTGATTTGGCGCTATATAAATAAAATTGAATTGAATTGAATTGAATTGATGATATTAGCAGAAACATCTGTGTGCTGTGTTGCACAGATATTACCTGAAGTTAATAAAGGACTAGGCTGCACTTTAATGTAATACCACTTTGTACCACAAGGTGCAGCAAGTTAACCAGGTAAGTCACCACGAGCTTATTCAGCAGTCTGGGAAAAAGCAAAGCCTCGACAGGTGGGGGGGGGGTCTAGAAAGAAAGTTAGAAGATTAGACTGTTAAAATGCTGCCCCCTTGTGTTGAGGGTTATTACAGAAGGTAAAGTACCTAAAGTCTCATATACTTGATGTTGCTGGACAATATCACATCATTGTAGCAGCTGGAGACGATTTTAATGGCATATGCTGCTGGGTAGCTTTGGCTATAATAACACAGCGTCATATGTCAGATTTTTAAAATCAGTAAAATAAGGAGCTACAGCTTTAAAATAAATGACATAAAATGGCAATGTGTGAATGCAGTACAAGTACATTAAAACTATATTTGCCACTGTTTGTCATATTTTTGTGTACTTTCTCGCTCTGCCCATTTTGTTTCTTTTAAGCTGAGAAAAAAGAAATCTCTTCATGCAGCAGCTCTCAGTCACTGTAAAAAAGGAGCTAATGAATCTGCAGCAAAACAAAATTAATTTATGGCTTCGTGTCACCAAGAAAATTAAAACTGAGTGGAAACAGCTGCAGTCCAACAACAACAACAGCAGCACACGATGAACCCAGAAAACAGCTCCAGATAAATGATGCCCATGAGGAGGAGTTAGGTTTCCAGTCACTGCAGGTTTAATATCGGACAGAACCTTTTTCTCCTCTCAGAAGACTGACTGCATCTGGGTAAATGTCAGTTTCAGCTAAAGACGACAGCATCACCCGCCCGTGAAAACACCAGAGGCCTGAGAGGGTGATCCATCCTGTTTAATGAAATAACAGGAGCACGAGGAGTCGCTCGGCTCGTGTTTGGGTGGAGAACACGTCTGAACCGCAGCTCAGCCCTCAAACATTCCTCTGCTGGGTGGAATCCGCCTGGCTCTCATTAAGCCGGGCTGAACCGGAGCAGCGGCAGCAGCACACTCGCCTCCTGGATGCTTCACATTCTCCTCCATGCTTGTTTGCTTCTGGCTTCTTAATCAAAAACAGGATTTTAATCTGAAAGTGCTGAAAGATTTTATGAAGCATTTATTCTTTAAAACGTTAAAGTGGAAGCTGCATTTTTTAGAGACCAGCAGGGGGCGACACAAACATGAGTCTCCTGCGCAGTAAACACTTTAATGATGAGTTTCTGGTCTCAGTCGCTGCTTTCAGGTCTGATTTAATCGAACATTTCGGAGGTCAGGGTCCAGAAAGCAGGGAGGATGCACAGCATGGCTACTTTGTGACCACTAAGTCACAGATCAAGTCTCACAGACTTCTCTGTTTCCATTCAGAGGGGGTCAGAGCGAGCGAGGTCAAAGGTCATGGCACATGGACAATGATTAGAGGCACGCTGGAATAGACGGCATGTTTTCACTCTCAAAGAGTTAAAAACAGTCCAGAGTCTCTCAGCCTCAGTAACACGATCAGCGTGGCTGCTCTCACATCCACGAAAAAGAGAAAAAACATGCAGCTCTGCTAGAACTCTGGACGGAAATGAAGACGGAAAACGAAATCTCAGCGAGGTTTGGAGGGTCGGTCCAGATCTACGAGCACAGGGAAGATGGAGGAGGGGGTGAAACTGTTCTTCATGCTGAGGGTCCCTGATGTGCAGAGACAGACACCATCATCATACAGCAGGAAGAAGATGCTGAAAACAGACCAAACTTCAGACGCGCTGCTGATAAACAGCTGCAGGACGGTGCAAGGAAACAAGACAAAGATCTGCAGCACGTTAAAAATGCAGAAACACGGCCGGCAGGTAACGGGTAGATGATGGTAAACACCACCAAAGACTCAGTGCTGACTTTTAACGAAGCTCAGTGAGGAGAGAGTCCAGACTGAGGCTGCTCGCTCTCAGACTTCTAATTAAAATATGTTAATCATGGACATTTTCCTGTTGTCTCTGTTTGATTAAACATCCATCTTTCTGACAAATGACCTCAATATGAACCAAAATAACTCAGATCAAGAGACGGCTGTCTCAGCTGATTCAGGGCGGAGTGAAATCACAGCTCGGGACTCTTAAATGTTCCTCCAGGTCGCACAGTTTAAATCACAGCATCAGAAAACACCCAGGCTGATCTGAGATCAGCACCCACAGCGTTTACAGCAGGATATTTGCAGCAGTGGAAACGGTCCCGCCTGTTTTTGAAGCTACCTCTGCAGAGTGACGCTCATCGCCACCAACTGTGTTTATCCACGCCGAAAAAAAACCACAGAACAAACCGTGCGTCCTCCGAGGGCTGTCACATCAATCTGCAGCTATCGGATCTTTCCCATGCTGCACTGCACTCCTCCGCTGATAGGAGGTAATAAGTGTCGGTAACAGATGTTTTAGTTCATTTACAAACAGTTTGTCCATCATAGAGCACTGACACATTCTTTTATATTTCAGCAGAAACTTCAGAGGAAAGATGAAAGCAAAGGATGAAGATGAACTGCAAACAGAGAGAAAATAACCATAGAGGATGTACAGACAGCTGCAGAGCATCACGGGCTGGGATACAACAAAATATGAGCACAGCTTTAAATATGATGGCACAGGGCTGTAAAGTGTAGGTGGTCTGACAGCCTCTTATTTCACAGCTTGGACCAGAGTATGCTCCTATGAGGCTGGAAGAGCTGCAGTTCCTCTGCAGTCCAACAGGGGCATCGCAGTGAGCCAGTCCCCATAGACTCCCACGTTAAAACTTTCCAGCAGAAATCAACATGTTTACAGCTGATACACAAACTGCTTTGATAATTTCCTCCTTCGTGGAAGAGAGAGGATGGACTCTTTCCATTAAATATGTGGATTTAAATGACCTGCAACTCTTTGCATTCTCTTTTACATTTTACACAGTTTCACAACTTTTTTGGAAGAAATGATGTAAGACTGGTTACATTTGGAGTGTTGTAGCTTTTTCCTGGTAGTGCACAGTCGCCCGATCACTGCTGAAATTCAGTTTTAAGAATCAAGTTTTATTCTCAGACAGACCCCACTTCATATTCACCAGACTATAAATGCACTTTTGATGCATCACTGGTGCAAGAACGAGCACTACATACAGTTTGATACAACGTCTCGGGTGAAGTCCTGCAGTTACAAACAGGCCTGTTTGTGGTCTTTTCGCAGGTACTTGGAACACCAACCGAACTAATCTCTGCCGGTTTCGCTGTAATTTCCTGTCACGGCCTGATGACCGCATGATGCTGTTTTTCCGCTGAGAGAAGAATGAGCTGCGAGCTCACACAACGGAGTCGCTTCCATCGCCTCGCGCTGCAGGCTGACAGCGACCGCCTCGCTCTGTGTCTGAGATGATGAACAAAGCGCTCGGTGAAGTGAGAACGATTCCAGCACAAAGAGTCTGCACGCACAAACCGTGGCTGCTCATTACTGTGTTTACTGGGCCGGCAACAGTTACAGGTGTTCCTCCAACTGTTCTCCAGGAGAACTGTTTAACATGCTGCTCTCAGCTGTGATGTGGTTACGGGGCGCTGCAGCTGAGCTGGTCAAAGCACCTGCCTTATAAAGAGGAGATCCTGGGTTTAAAGCCCAGCAGGGCCTCTCAGCTTTATGTGACTGGGAAGTCCAAAGGCTTGATTTAGTGGAAGAGAACAACATCCATCCAGCTGTTTCCTGAGCCCTTTATCCCAAAGGTTCACCAGGAGATTGGAGCACAAAATCAGATCCATTACAGGCAGAACTTTGGGTCTTGGGTAAGGAAATGTAATCAAAGCAGTGGATGAACTTTTTATATCTGCTGAGCTGACAGACTGGCCGGTCTCAGCTTCTGGGGTCTGGTAAAGGCCAGGTGGGTGTCCAGGGCTAATAAGAAGGCTTGTTGTGATCCATGCAGAAAAAAGAGGGAGCCACATGTCGTCTGTGACAGAGGCACTGCTGGGATTTGAGCTCCTGTTTCCTGGACAGGGACTTTCCCCAAAGAGATCCTCCAGGGTGGAAATCTAAAACTGTTCAACACACATATAACTGAATCTGAAGAGGTCAAAGTGAGCACTGCTGGGATATGAACCAGTTTCTCTGACTGGCTCCAGTTTGGTTTCAGCCTGCTATTTAAAGGCTGCACGTCATCATTTCTTTGGCTGTGCACAACCAGACTGATAGAATCTGGATGTGCATTGGCGGTCTGAACAATCTGAACATGTGGGTTGGTGGTTATTGTGTTCCCTCTGACTTTACCCGCCAGCAAACGAGCATTACATTCTTTGATTGCAGGAAGCTTTCAGACTTTTTGGAAGCCTCCAGCTTCACCCAGGTGCTGCACAGGAGAACAGGATATCCTGGGTTCAAATCCCAGCAGTGCCTGACCTCTCTGTCAAAGACAGTATCCATTTAAAGAACTGGACAACTCATTAGGGACAGTATGTCCATGTTGTTGAACTATACTCAGCTTTTGTTCCTAAAAATAAAGATCAGGATATGATGAAGATTTAGAACATACCAAGAAATTAAAGTGCACACTCAAAAATTGGACATCAATGCAAAGGCACTGCTGGGATTTGAACTCATGAGCTCCTGTTTCCTTCACAGGCACTTTGACCATGTAAGCCTTTTAGTTTTCAGCTACTGAGGCATTCCTACCAGCATGTTGGGCAACATCCATCCATCCATCATCCATTCTCTTCCATTTATCTGGGGGCGGGCTCGCGGGGGGCAGCAGCCTAAGCAGGGAAGCCCAGGCTTCCCTCTCCCCAGCCACCTCCACCAGCTCATCCGGGTGGACCCCAAGGCGTTCCCAGGCCAGCCGAGAAATTTAATCTCTCCAGCGTGTGCTAGGTCTACCCCGGGGCCTCCTCCCGGTGGGCAGCATCTCAATTAAAAACCCAACCTCACAACTCTGATGCAGTTAATGGTATCCCATAAAACGTGGGCTAAAGTGGCCTGAAGCACCATCACCATCAGCCATAACTCAGGCATAGCTGTGAGCAGGGTTTGGTCCTTTCTCTGCCTTCAGCAGTGTCATTTGTTCCACCCAAACATTTGTAAATCCTAGGAACTGAAACAAAAATTGGAGATGTGCACTTTCCCACTGTGACCGTGCTTCTGAGAACCACAATAATCCGAGATAACATCTGGACTATTGGGAGAAAGATTGGTCTGAAAGACCAAATCCCAAAACTCAACAAGATACCAACAGGGACTTTGAGAACTCTTAACACCTCCTGAAGGACAAAATTAAACTAACCTGAACAATCACTGTAATTGTAACCACAATTTTTTAATTTTGGGCAGAATAACCTGCTCAAGGAAAGCCAGGAAGCTTCTGCAACTACTGAAGGATCCACCTGGATGATACAGGAAGTCCTAAAGTAACTACCATCAACATGAAAGCAACAATCAGCACTTCAGCCCCCCCAAAAAACCGATAGAGACCATTCAATGGTTCCACCACAGGTTAGAAACCACACTGAGCACACAACTGGATCCACAGCATCCTGCAAGCCGACAGTGGGTTCAGCTGGGATTTGAACCCAGGATCTCCTGTTTACTACACCTGCTCCCTACAGGCCCTCTGACCCAACAGCCACAGTCACCATGGTTGCTGTAACTGCTGGAAGGACCTGTTATTACTGAGGAAGAAGCTTTTTGGTCCCAACCACTTTTCTGCTACCTCAGTGGAAAACATCATGAGGTTAAATTTAGAAAAAAGTTAAACATATAGTCTATAAAATGAAATGAATTTTACTTATTTCATTTATTTCTCCTTCAGAGAGGTGGGAGGAGCCAGTGTACTGATGGTGCCGGTCCCACTGATGAAAGAGTCAGGAAGGGCTCATCAAGAATGAGACTTCCTGTGCTACTGTTGGCTGAAGACACGGGAAGAGAGAGGGGGATGGCATGTTAGGAGGCAGTGAGAGAGAAGGAGAGGCGGGAGGGTGGAGGTGAGAGCAGGGACTCCAAATGTAGGGACTTTGGTCACGGATGTAGTGCAGGAGGACATGTAGACAGGTTGGTGTGCCAGAGGAGGATGGTGGGAGATGGATGTGGTGATCCCTAAAAGGAGCAGGTGAAAGAGGAAGAAAATGACGACTGAGTGAAACTCCTCCCCTTCCTCGTTTGGGATTTCCATCCATCACTTATCCCAGCTGATCTGATATGAAAATGAAATCCTGAAAACACTGTTACTGTTTTATATGCTCTCAGTTTTCATGAAATGCTGATGGTGATGAGGGTGCGTCGTGATGAATTATGGGATGGAAATATTTCCCAGCATCTCCTCGGCTAAAGGAGGTAATAAATGAAGGGTTGAAGCTTCTTTCCATATTTGGAGAATTCAGACAGCTCTGATTGTGGCTGCAGATACATCAGGATCACTTGACTCAGTCAGGAACCTTCCTAAGAAAAACCAACCACGCCCCGTAAGCAGACATCAGCCCACGAGAAGTTCAGAGCTTCATCCAGCTCCCTCAGGAGCCGCTAACCTGTGGAAACACCCGGGAGCTTCCGGGATAAGTTTCCAACTCTGGAAGGTCTCATAGCCTGTAAAATTAAATTGACGCATCCTCTTCCATCTTTACTTCAGGTCTATTACAGCTCTGCTTTTATTTTAATGAGAGTATTTATATTTAAGTACATCAGAAAGTGGTGGAGGGGTTAAGAGGCAAATACTTTTCTTTAAACATAGAAACAGTAGAAGCACACAAAGCGAGACCAGTAAATTAAACCACTGTCCATTTATTCCATGTTGCACGAGACACACAAATGAGTCAAAGTTTCATATGAACGCAGTACTGGTCAAACCTGCTGAACATTAACCCGCCTGCCATGTGACACCACACGCCGTGCGTGCATTTTCATTTCACTATGACTGCTTCCTGCATGACCTCAGCGTCACCGTATCTCTGCTGTTTACTCTCACAGTCATATGATGGTGACACGCGGACACACAGAGCCCGGGGCAGCTGTGCGTCATCGAGTATGTGTGGATGTGTTGACAGACTGTTAGTCACCTGTTTGCTCTCAGGTATTTCTGTCACACTGACACCTGCAGCACCGATAACTCAAAGTCAGACAGTCAGCAGAGAACTGATCTGCAGGGTTACAGTGAGCAGAATGACCAAAACCCGCACGAGGGCACGGCACAGAACTGAAGCCCGAGAGACCGAAGAAGCTGCAGAACCGAGAGCCTGAAGCAGCCGGGGGCCTCCCAAAGCGACTGTGGGCCTCCCACGGTGACAACACCAACATCCTTCTGGAAAGAAGCCTCACTCAGTGCATTTTACTCGCACTTTGTGATTTTATCTGTGAAAGGTGCTATATAAATAAAGCTTACTAACTTACTGTGTTTAAGAATTGTTCAGTATTCTTTTATTGATTTGAAATGAAAAAACATTCATAACTGAGAGAGAAGGAAAAACACCGTGCAACCCATCTTTGTACCCGCGGTGCTCCTGCTGGCTGACTGCTCACGTTTATGACACTATCATGTGGGGCAGTGAGACGGCTGTGCAGCAGATAACGTACCCGCGGACAGCCGTGCGTGCTTTAAAGGGCTGTTTCCACTCGTTTGTGCTCACAGATGCTGCTGAGGGCTTTGCTGCAGTTAATTACCTAACTTCATTTAAAGACACAGCGTTACGGTGCTGAGAGGATTATCAGCACTGAGCCACCATGCAGGGCAAACTGTGTAATTACACCATTTCTAAATGATTTTGCTCCAGATTATAAACAGAAAGGTTTTTAGGACTCGGTCATGCCTGGCGCGCAGACAGTGAACCTTCTTGTGTTGGAGGCCTCTGATGTCGGTCCATCTGTCAGGCTGCAAACCGTGAAGAACTGAAGCCAAATAAACCTGCTGGTACTTCACTGGACTTCATTTAGACTCTGGATCCACCAATGGGAACAAAGCACCTGAAAAGGTTTTTAGACCTGATTAAATAACCTGCTGCTTGTCTTTGCAGCATTACATCTCCTGCTTATTATTACTGTGTCTACACTGGACTGAGGTCCACATACACTTCTGGCCTCATAATGAAGGACCCTGTCAGCAGTCAGTGAGCTGCAGCAGGTCCAACTCTGCAGCGAAGCTTTAGAGTAAAATCAGCTGGTTTTTGAACGGAGTGTGGTGCGATCAGAGTGTCTCATTCATTCTCTCACCTTAACACACTGCAGCACTCAGATGATCTCCTGCTCCTGGCCGGGTCTCCTCCCTCTCACCGGCACCTCCTCAGGGAAACGAACAGGAGCAGCTCCTCACCTCCTTCCTTATCTCTGTGCACGCGCAGCAGCCGTCTGCCCAGGTGACTCAGCCAGAGAATGACATCATCCCTGTCAGCGCACACACCTGTTTCCTCAAAAAGCACCACCTCCCTCTGCCTCCACACACCTCCTCCCTCCCCTGCACCCCTGCACTTCCTGGCTCTCTTAAAGGGACCGCATCCCTCTCTGATCAACAGGTGAGCCTCCTTCCTGCAGGACAGCCTTCCGCTGTGGAGCTTCATCAGCCACACTTATCGATATTCTCCTCCTCTCTTCTGCGTTTGTTGTGATGCAGCAGCATTTATGCCTGAGGAGGACCACAGAAGAAGAAACTCTGTTTTTAATCATTATCAGAGGAGACATGCTCAGCACCACCTGCTGGCAGCACAAGTCTGGAACTTAAATCAGATTTCAAACATGAAATTTTGATTTCAAATATGAAATTTTCACTTATTTGGCAAACAGAAACATAATTGTGAGGAGGTCAAACTGCAGGTAAAATATAGATTTGAAAGGTAACACCTTCTAGAAAAATATGAATATTCAGCATGTGGCTGCAGTCCATCCTAACCCCGCCCCACAGGTGGGTGTTAAGAGGTTAGAAGACGTCAGTCACCAAAATTTAGGAGCTGTTACTGAGTAAAACGATGTCAGTGCTGAAATCCCAACTCCTGAAGTTCCTCTGCCATCCAGCAGAGGCGCCACAGTGAGTCAGTCCCCATAGAGAGAAATAAGCACGTTAACAGCTGATAGAGAAACTGCTTTGGTCTCTGTGGATAATTTCCCCCTTCATAACAGCTGTATGGGGGAGGATGTTTCTATAACTCACCTGTTTATATAAAGTTGATCTTTTATACCGACTATGGCACCCATACAAGACAATGTGCACCAGACGCTGTGCTCGTTCCACCAAACAGAGCTGCCCAGAGGGGGCCCTGTCAGAACCACCTGTAACACACACACCTGTGCTTGGTGCAGTGATATAATGAGAAAGGAACACCAGCTCAGCCACAAGGACCAGATTTAGGAACCAGTCTGCAGACTCCCAGATGCTTCACAGGAGGCGTCCACCTCATTTACTCAGCACTGTGACTGTGTGTGTGTGTGTGTGTGTGTGTGTGTGTGTGTGTGTGTGTGTGTGTGTGTGTTCGTACTGATGGCTGCAGCAGTAGCACGCCCAGGAAGCTCACTGCTCTGATCACAGCTGCAACGCTTCTCATTTCCATTGCATTGTGTTTTTCTCTGACACATGCTGTTGTGTTACCCCCGTCTTCCTGTCAGTGTTGCAGCTATGTTGTTGCTCCCACATGTGGTGACATAAACATTTGAGAAGAAGAATAAAAATGGAGATGATGAAGCAGTCTGCGGCTCAGCCTGGAGCTCACCTCCCCTAATCAAGGTCCTTTTAAATGCAGACGCTGCAGGAGAGGAGGCTAAAAATGTAACAGCGGACAGTAAGAAGAGGGTGACCCCGGGTGTGTTTGTCAAAGCTAGGCCTGAAGTTCTCGTTCTGAAGAGGACAGCTGTGAGGAAGCACTCGCTGAGTCTGTGTGACTGAAATGTGTGCAGACGGAGCAATAACAGCTCCTCCAGGCAGCACTCTGACTGATTTATCAAAGGAAAGCACAGACATGAGATCAAACCTGTTCATGTTTCTGTTTAAGTGTTGCACCATCACAGCGATGACAGCCTGTCTGAGAGTTAGGGTCAATGTTAGGAGGCAGGGGATGTGGGGGACATGTTACAATATAACTTCTGTGACAGGGTTTGGACATGTGAGGGAGGGAGGGTGGAGGAGAAGAGGAAGACCTCAGAGGAGGTTCATGGATGCAGTGAAGGAGGACATGCAGAGAAGGATGCTGGGATAGGGCGAGATGGAGGCAGATGATCGCCCTCTAGAAAAGAGCAGCATTTCTACCTGCACTCGCTCCTGGAGTCCCTGTGAGGTTATTTTCAGCCACTTTGCTGTCAGGTCTGCACTCACACTAAGACTGACACTAACGAGGGTGACGGAGGCGCGGCAGCAAACAAAGTCTGAAGTGGGTGGAGAACAGACAGATGGACGTACAGACACGCCTTTAATTATCAGTAACTGAGCCCAACAGAGACTTCCACAACAGCAACGATGGTCTGATGTCAGGACCCATTTCCAGACAAACCCTGAGAGGTAAAAACGGTCCAACCTCTGTGTGGAGGTCCTGGCAGGTTTGGGTTCTCGCTCTCCTTCTTTCAGCCTCAGGTGGAGCTGTTGAAATGGCACCGCCTAGCTGACCCTGCAGGCACCTCCAGCCACTCTCACGTGCCTCCATCAGGAGGACCTGCTTACAGCCTGCCCCCCCCCCCGCTTTATGAAACGGTTAAAACTATTCATAAAATCTGCAATATCCTGCTTCACCTTGGGCGCCGTTACCACCACCTCTGTTCCCTGGCGGAGCTCCCGGTGTCCTCCCTGAACATCTTTCCAGTCACCTGTTGTCAGTAAACTCTCACCTGCTTTCAATAAACATCTGAAAACTGCCGACAGCTTGTTGAGTCAGCTCCTCGAGTCCGAGCCACAACACGCCCCTCTGAGCTCCAGTAAGAGGGTCAGCGGCTGCCCTCCCAGGCGCTCAGCAAGTTTACCAGCAGCCGCGGGGAAAAGGGAATCAGGAGCTCCAGCAGGAGTCTGAGGAGCTGAAGGCAGCTGGACTGAGGCTCATGGAGATGTTTCACCAGGGGGTCCGAGGTATTTGACCTCCAAATGGCATCTTGGAGGGGGTCCCGACACATCTGTGAGTCGCTGCCCCACCCTACCGTCACGAGTCATTAAGGTCACGTGGGTGGAGCTGCAGTTCAGTCTGATAGCTGGTGTGGCAGGACACCACCTCTGTTCAGGGCTGGTAGATCCAGGTGGATGCAGACATCCACGGTGACCCCCCCATCACCAATCAGTTTTATCATGATTGATTCTACACCTGCAGCTTTTACATCCACCCAACGCAGAGCGCTGCGACTGTGTTGTTTCAGGTATGAACCTCGTTATTATTACTATAGAAACCCGGCTCACACACACTCCGGGAAGAACAAACCAATTAGTGAAATATGCAAATGCAGGGAGCAGGTAATTATTATGTTCTTGTTATTTTTGGGATGGAACGACAAGAAACAAACAAACATGGACACGCCCCCTTCAGCCGGTGCCGCCCTCCGAGCCAAAGACGGAAATCTGGGATATAAACGAGAGCCGGAAGATGGACGCAACATTCCAGAGAGACAAGAAGGATAGGTGTGTATCTGCCACTCCCCCTCCTCCTCCCTCCCTCCTCCCTCACTCCCCCTCCTCCCTCACTCCCCCTCCTCCTCCTCCCTCCCCCTCCTCCCTCCTCACTCACTCCCCCCTCCCTCCCCCTCCTCCCTCCTCACTCACTCCTCCTCCTCCTCCTCCCCCTCTTCCTCTCTCCTCCTCCTCTTCCTCCCTCCCCCTCCTCCTCCTCCTCCTCTTCCCTCCCCCTCCCCCTCCCTCCCTCCCTCCTCCTCCTCCTCCTCCTCCTCCTCCCTCCCTCCTCCTCTTCCTCCCTCCCCTCCTCCTCCTCCCTCTCCTCCTCCTCCTCCCTCCTCCCCCTCCTCCTCCTCCCTCCTCCCAGCAGGATTTTCTGTGAAGAGACTCTTCAGCAGAAACTAAAACCAGGAGAAAAACAATTACATCATAATGCCACACACACACACACACACGCACACACACACACAGACACACACACACACACACACACACACACAGACACACACACACACACACACAGACACACACACACACACACACACACACACACACACCACACAAACACATGCGTCTAATGACAGCTTATTTCTGGCCCGTATCCCATAGCGACCAGACTGCTCTCTGTCGCCACGGTAATAGAGCTGTAGCTCAGGACCACGACTGATGGAAACCAGACACAGAGAGGACAAACCGTCAGCTTCCAGAGGTCAGAGGTCACCCAGAGGTTACAGGATGAGTCCCTGAACTCAGCTGGTTTCTCTGTAACAGCTAATATCATTACGTTTATCACAACACTTTCACACTATGTTCACAATAACACAGATGTGCCCCCATTTCCAAAACTTTCCCACGTTACCTTTGACCTCACCAGCTCAAGCTAACAGCTAGCATGACACATATACCAGTAGGAAAGAGCCACTCAGCAGCCGCACCTGCACTGGCTGATTGACCCTAACCCCTAACTGTTCTGAAACCAGGTGTGAAGGCGAGGGGTGGGTCTGACTGTGAAACTCCAGCTCACTGGCTAATGACTTATCAATCATGAGTCATTAGCCAATGAGGGAACCCACAATTATCCTCCTTTCTGACACCAGAATCACCTGAAATGGACTCAACGTTTCTTCAGGCTGACCTGAAATGAGCACCTGAGGCCATGGTGTCATGTTTTTACAGAGACTGCACCCACAGCAGACTCAGGTTCCAACAGGAGTCAGGTGAGTAAAGGACAGGTGGTCAGGTGATGGCTCAGTGCAGCAGTGGTGTTCAGGGAGGATCTGCAAGGAGGGAAAAAGGAGGGGCTCCAGTTGTTGATGCAACGTTTCTTCTTTTTGACATTCCAGATTGGTATTAAAATCCGATTCCAGCCAACAGCTCAGTTATTTCCCACACACACTCACACACACACAGAGCGTGTGAAAGCATTCCTGGGAGTGTGCGTCTGTACTAACCTTTATTCAGTTGCTAATTTCGTACAACAATGCAACAATGCACACACTCATTAGCGATGCACAGAGAGGTTCACACACTCTCTGGGAGCTTCTCCTGCTCTGCAGCTGCTCATACTTCTAATACTGTCACATTCACACACTTGAACCTGTTAAACTGCAGTAATTAGAAAAGAAAAGACTGATGTTTGTGCAGCGGGTCATTATATCCAGACTTTTAGCTGCTGTCATGGCTCAAATTCCCAAATAAATCCAGCTGAAGGGCGTTTCATTGGGAATTTCTTAAACTACAGATGTGCAACATATAAATCAAAGTCACCAGTTTTACCTTTAATAACAGTGTCAGATAAATATAAGTGATTCTGTTTTATTCTGCCTGTTCGGTCTCTGATAAAGTCTGCAGTCTTTCTAGCGCCCAGCAGGGGGCGACTCCTGCCACAAGCCTTCTGCTCAGCTGTGTGCACATATTTAGATTTTCACATGTTCATATTTTCTCAGAGCATATAAACAGACATTGTTTTAGTCCATATTTTTGCTCTGGATTGGCTTCATGTGCATTTTTGTGTTCCTGTCTGTTGCACGCTGAGGGGCCGTCCTCTGATGTGAAGTGTGTCCTTCACCATTTCCCGTGTGAGAGCATGAATCTGTGCTCCTCGCTCTCACACTTACTCGTGGTTGGTAATGAAGTAGAACAGAAAACAGAGCTTCAGCTCTCAGCCCGTCTCTACTTTCAATATTAAAAGATCAGAACTTGACTTTGCGGCGCGCTGCAGCTCAGGTGGTGCAGCGGGCCTCCCAGTTAGGTTGGTGCATCTGTCAGGGGTGTGTGTGTGTGTGTGTGTGTGAGTGAGACTCACTGCTGTATAAGCAGTGGCACGCTCACTTGGTGAATTTAAAGGCCAAACAGATGATCCAGCTCTTTATTGTAGTTCTTTCCATGTGCAGGACAATAAATCACAGCAGGAGGTTCAGGTACACCGAGTTCATTTGTGGGACTTCCCTCAACGCACAGAAACAGCTGTCAGTTACAGCCGGCAGGAAAACACGGAGCCAAAGTGGAGCTGTTTTTATCAAAGGATGCAGAAACATGCAGAATACGAAAGTCTGCTGATTAGAAAGAGACTTTTAGATCATTTTAATGTTCAGCCTTCAGATCCTTCCGTCCCACCACACCATGTTTAAAAAAGCTCATTTTTACATTTGAAAGCAGATCTTAATCCCCTGAAGAACCTCTGCAGCTGACACGAGACGAGTTCCTATCTCGACCCCCGCGGGCCGCTCGCCTTTGGGACCGAAACCAGATCTCAGTCCTACTCGAAGCTCTCTAGGATGGGTTCATGACCCGTCTCCTTCAGGAAGCGCAGCAGGTCGTCCGGTCTGAGCCCCATGGTGGCGGCGTTGGTCATCGGGTGGAAGAAGACCATCTCGTGGCCTCCTTCCACCAGGTCCCGGTCCAAGACGAACTTCACGCTCCGATCCTCATCGAAGAGCAGAGCGAGAGCGGTCGCGCAGCCCTGACCCACCTGAGGGGAGATGGAGAGAAGCTGGAGACCACAGCTGCACACACAGCAACAACATCTGCAAGACACACAAGTCGATACACCTCACACGTGACAAGCAACACGTTTTTGGCATCACTGGACAGAAAAACATCTGGGCCACTTTCAGGCAGAAAACTCGCTGCTGGGCTGGATGTGTGTGGCGAGACATCAGGTACCGTCACTTTCTACAGCCTGGCTTCAGCGCGCCGCCTCTCTGTACAGGTGTACAGGTGTGCTCACACACGTGTTTTTATAAGTCCTAACGCACGCCACTCTCAGCTCAGCAGTTAGAATGAGACCCCTGATGTAATAAGCAGGGTGGAGCACAGGCGGTGCAGAGGACTCCGCACTACGAGTGCAGAGTGGGTGGAGTCAGATTAATTGCCACGCTCGTACTTACGGCTTTAAATCTCTTATATGAACCAAACCCGTTTCACTCAGAGAGTCAGAGAAGTCTCAAACCTCCGAGTTTCTATAAACGCAGCTGAATATTTGACCTCCGGTGGCTGTTCGGCCCCCACAGGACACCCAGACTCCACACACGCCTTGCTACCTTCAGCTTCTCCAGCATGGCCGCCTCATCTGCAAAGCGCAGGTTTCCGCTGCCGACGCCGAGCTTCTTAGCGAGGTCATTGAGGTTCACCTGCAGACGGAAGAAGAGGATATGAGGCGTGAATCTTCAGCTTTTAAAATAGAGGTCAGAGGTCAGGTGGAGGAGCTGACCTGGCGGTCGTGGCGCGCCGACACCAGCCACAGGCCCTTCTTCTTCTTGTCCTTCAGGAAGAGGTTTTTAGTGACGGCACCCTTCACGTCCTGCAGGTGAGGCATCATCTCCTCCACCGTAAACACCTGCAGGAGGAGGAGAGAGGGTGAGCTGCACGGAGTCTAACATTAAGCTGTCGCTCAGGAGGGAGAGCGGGCCATCTATGCAAGGTTGGTAGTTTGATTTCCACCCAGTATCCTCTAGTCTGTGAGTGTGTATCACAGTAAGAAAGCACTTTGGGTGATTAAACAGCGCAGGATAAACACTGTGTGAGTACCAGGCGGTGTTAATGAGGACATCGTCTGAGTCTCTTTAACCCCCCACCCCCAAGCTGCAGGACAAAAACGCACACGATCATTTGGCGCCCCCTGCAGGTCACAGCAGGTCCCTGCAGCAGTTTCTAAACGCAGAGATAAGCCCACAACGCATGCGTGTAAATTAATTTCTGCCCTTCGAAACACTTTAAACACGTTCAGGTCTGAGCGGTAAAATTAATGTCTGCATTTCAGAGGAAACGCGGCGGTAAAGCTCGGAAGCCCGTCCCACCGGCTTCCGTTCGAAAACACGGAGCACTTCACACTGAGCCGATTCTGCGCACAGGGACCCCACAGCACGGACACGTCCCCGCGTGATTTCAACTTTAAATCGCTGGCTCGTGAATTCGGCGCGCGCACAGCAAACAAAGCGAGTCTGCTTCGCCTCAGGTGAGAGCTTCTGCACTGCGTCCGCGCGTCAGACACGCTCGACCTGACAAGGAAGCGCGCGCTTCCAGAGGTGCAAGCACGCAGCAGGAGTCCGTGTCACGGTCCCGGATGATGCCGAATAGAAGTGCGAGCGCTTCCGATTCTGGAAATGTCCCCAAACATGTTTTCATGTGTTTGTAAGAGTTAGAGACGGACGGAGAACTTAAAGATGTCTGATGAATCCAACGGGATTCAGCGGACTTTCGCTCTGCATTCACACCCGGCTGCAGGTTTTACCGGCGGGTGCTCCACGCAGCTCGTCTGGATGTTTAAAGCCTGCAGATGTTTCTCCAGCTCTGCGCGCAGGTCCTCCGACATCTTCACGGGGGGAGAAAAGGCTGAAACGCACAGGTGGAGCCGGCAGGTACGAACTGAGGAGCAGCTCTTCTTCTGCAGCTGGCGGCTCACGTCCTGCCACACCGCCACCCTGTGGCTCACTGTCTCATGGCCACGCTGCCGTTCACGCTCCCCGTCAGGGGCATGGACAACGGGGCGCAAAGGGGCGACCCTGCCCGCTTCTGAGGCAGGACCTGGGCGTTATGAAGCACCCACTGACCAATCAGCTGTGTAGAGAATAGCGCCCCCATTCCTGGACGACCCCTCAGAGTGCAGGTAGGGAGAAGGTCTGAAGGTTTTAACCTTAAAGTAACGACCCTGGAACAGAGGACGTGAGCTTCGTTATGAAATCATCTTCTGGTCCTGACTCTCTCAGTGGACACCTCTCTGACCCTCTGCGGTTTCTCTGTTCGTGCATTAAGCAGCGACCCAAGGCCACGCTCGGCACCACGATTATAAAACCTTCGTCCTTCGTGGGTGACGCTTCCAGTCGCTGCGATGGCCCAGATTGGATCAGGCTGAGGCTCTTTTAGTAAATGAATATTACAAAACTGAGATTTGGGTCAAAGAGACAACAGCGGCGCGGCGGTTTCGGCCCCATCAGGCCTCCTCGTGGTTTTTGTTTAAGCAGGAAAATGGGACTGAGCATGCAGACACCCCCCGTGGAATAAGATGTCTCAGAGGTGAGACCTTCAGGTTCCTCTACTTTACTTTTTACCCCTTAGCCTGAAAAAGGCTGGTGGGGTGTTGTCATCATCCCGCCGGGTGGGCAGCAGGTGGGATGGACCACAGATGCTTTGAGTACCCTTCACAGCCTCTGCGGTACTTTCACTTCAGTACTTCAGTCATTTCAGCACACGATCTAAAGCTGTGGAAGTCTGTACCAGTAACCAGAGTTCAGCCCGTGGCAGGGATCTGAACCCCAGACAGGTGCTTTAACCACAAGGCCACAGCACCACCTGAACACACCTGCAGCTTTGACAGAGCTGAGCAGGTTCCAGCAGGTGCTCTAATGTGCAGTCTGACCTGATCGATTTGTTCAGATTAGCAAACTTATGCAGATTACTGATCCTCTTAATTTCTGAGGTTTTTCTATGAACCAGGTGAACCAGGTGCTTCAGCCAGGTAACCACAGCCCCTCGGAGCTGCTCCTTTGTTGTTCTTATCAGAACTTAAAGGCAAACAGAAGATTCTGCGTTCCAATCCCAGCAGCTCCTCTGTGATGTCTCCAGACAGGCTGGTCCTTCTCAGTGAAAGTGGTGAACACTTCAAAGCAGGTGTTTCTTCAAGGTGTGTCCAGAGCCCGAGGAGCGTCCTCACCACAGGGGACGCAAGAGTCTCAGATAGAAACAAAGAAATCCGGCTGTTTGAAGCATTCCAGCTAAATGCTAGCTAGCTTCCCATGGGAAGGCAGTCTGCTGAGTGAGGCGTTCACTGAGCTTTGTAACTGAGATAACCTGAAGGCACTTTTAAAAGTTGCTGTCGAATTTGTCAGCGTGCTGAGATGACGCCTCTGACACCGAATTGTTGCTGAGTGGCCGCCAGGGGGCAGTGCGTCTGCTGAGGTGAGGCGAGGGCTACGTAAAGAAGAAATCAGGCCTTACAGTCCTCACCTGCCTTCAGCGAGGAGCTCTGCCTCGGTCGTTTGCCTGGTGTGGCGTCAGGTGTCTGCCTCCCTCGTTTGTTTGCCTGCCGGAATTTATTTCAATTACATGAATGATCTCGAAGGACTCTTATTTCACTGTTTGCTTTAAATAGCACCTTTATAGTGGAACAAGGTGTTTACTTTGTAACAGATTTCATCAGTGTGGTCTACTGTGTATTTTCCAGTATTTTGCTTCGTTTGAAACTGTTTGAGTTTTGTTTATTTGAGCAGCCTTTTCTTTCTGAAATGTATTTTGTGACTTTATGTTAATTTATAAAATTAATCCCTTTTTCCCTTTTGTGTTTTTATCTAAGCTTTCATGAATGAATGTGTTGAAACAGAAATAAAGACTCTGTTCATTGAATACCAAGGGCAGCTACACCAAACTCACACATCAGCACCAACACCTCAGAGCAGCTGTCAGCACGGTGGAGGAGGGCGGAGGATCTGGGCTCCTCGCAATCACTGAGTGGACCACGAACTCCTCTGTGGACCAAAGTATTCTAGAGGCACACGTGAGGCCGTCTGTCCCACAGCTGAAGCTGGGACCAAACTGGGTCACCAACAGGACGATGATCCGAGCACAGCAGCCAGAATGAAGGAGCTGCGACGGCCCAATCAGAGTCCAGAACTCAGCCTGCTGAGGGCTGGGGGGGGGGCCTCAAAGAGCTGTGCAGGGATGAATGCTGCAAACCTCACTGAGCTGAAGGAGAGAGGACCAAACTCCTCCACAGTCATGTGACTGATGACATCACACGGGAAACATCACTGCAGCTGTGTGTGTGTGTGTGTGTGTGTTACAGGAAGAAAGGAGAATCTCCTCACCTCCTACACTTCCACTCAGCTTGGATGTGAGAGGGATGAATATGTGGAAGGGGAGACTGAAGGGTGGCTGTTTTATTCTGAAATGTTCTTCCTGTAACAGTGTTGTCTTCTGCGGGATATTTCTGAACGATAACTCTTCCCTGTGCAGCTTTAAAGCATCTGTCCCGTAGTTTCAGTCCCAGCTACACCTGTAGGAGGTTTTCCTTTCTGTTCAAACATCTGATTCGAGGGAAATCCAAAAGTCCTGATTAAATGTGACAAAATTATCTTCATCCTCCATTTTCCTGCCAGGTTTCCAAATAGGGTCAGGAAGTGGATGAAGCATAAAATCGGATCATTTAAAGTCAAAACCAGAGCGTGAAAGTCTGATCAGACTTCTCTGTGTCCAACGGATCCCAGGCTGGTATTTGTACTGTGATCAGTGTACCTGCTGATCCTCATGGAAAACTCACATGACTACAGCCACATGTGGAGGTGCAACACGAACATTCATCCGTCACACCTGTGTGTCCTCCGACAGCATCTTCTCCTCCTTCCTCATCTCCCTCTCTCTCTCACACACACACATCCATGTTTCTTGCTTCATCAGCAGCCACTGAAGCAGAAGTCCTGAGATCCACATCATTTCCATCAGAGGATTCTGACAGGAAGGAAATGAGGCTGGCGGAGCTCACACACATGCTGCCAGACATCATCACACCTGCTCGTTCACCTGTCAGCGTCTTTGGATCTGAGTTCGGTCGGTCCATCAGAGCTCAGCAGCTCGGCTCATTCAGCGTGCGGTGAGGTCCACATCAATCTGAGCTTCCTCGGGCTCAGAAATGTACAATCACAGCAGAGAAACCAAACACACACAAGGAGAAGCTGAGCGGAGCATGGAGCTGTAGAAGAAGATCTGATGAGTCACGTGAGCTGAAGGCTTCATTCATTCAGTTTAACTCCGGGATCGCGGAGGGATGTTCCTCAGTTTCTCAGGGTTAACTTTGTGGAGGCTGAAGGTGCACCTCCAGGAGGCGCTGTGGCTGAGCAGGCCAACGCACCTGTCTAGTAAAAAGGAGATCCAGGCTCAAATCCCAGCAGTGCCTCGAAGAAGGGTGGGTGTTGTCTTCTGTCAGCTGCTCTTCACAGTAGATCATCTGCCTCCACCTCCCCCTATCTCAGCATCCTCCTCTGTATGTCCTCCATCACTGCATCCATGAACCTCCTCTGAGGTCTTCCTCTTCTCCTCCATCTTCAGTATCCCCCCCCCTCCCTCCTCTGCACATGTCCAAACCCTCTCTCGCTCTGAGCTGTCCCTCTGATGGACTCATTTCTAATCCTGCTCACTTCCAGCTCTGAACACCTTCAGCTCTGCCTCCTGTCTTTGTGTCAGAGCCACCGTCTCCAAACCATCCATCACAGAAGGTCTCACTGCCACCCTGTAGGCTGCATATGAGTGCACGTTTAGATGGCAAAGCAGCGTTTTGTTTATTAAGAACTGAAAGCAGTTTGAACCTCAGGAGGAGCGTGCACATGAACATGATCAGGATCAGGATTTGAACCCACAGCCTCCACTTTGCAAAGGACCACAGGCATCAGAACAGAGCTTTGTAAGAGGTGATAAGATCTTCAGGTCCTCCACCTTCTTCTTCACCCACATCAAAGCTGCACTGTTGTCTCCAAAGCTGACCAACATCTGGATTAATTCTTCTTAAATCTGATTCGTTAATGCAGCACACCGCTGTCCTCCAAATATTTAGCTAAGTTTTAGAAATTAGAAGCAAATCTGATCGTTCACAAAATGAACGCCTCCATCAAAAGTCCCAAACCTGAATATTTCAGAGCGCTTCTAGTTTGTTTGAAAATGCATCCTCAGGGGCGCTTATGACCAATGTCAGCCTGCAGCCTTACTTCTGCTTCCTGAAGTAAAGACTTCAGAAGGTAGAATGGGAGGCGGAGCTTTAGCGTCCAGCGGACAGTCCCATCCTTGAGAACGTCGTGGCCCACTTTGGGATCAGAAAGTCTTTGGCGTGTCGCTCAGTACTGAGCAGACTCAGACTGAAGGCTGGCTGATGGAGGGCCAGCAGAGTGATTGTACATTTGTGTCAGCAGCTGATGAGAGGCTGAGATTATCTGCCCTCAGGGTTACAGCTGCTTTTTATAACTTCACCAAATGCATCAAACATTTTGAGCTGAGATAAGCAGGCAGCTATTTTTTCATGTTTCAGAGGAAGCATACTTTGTGTTATTATTTTTCCATGAGAGGACAAGCATTTCGAGCTTCACTGCTTCCAATCAGGGATGGATCATCACGAACCGACCCCCCCGAGCAGAGGCCACAGAGCGTCTCTGTGAGAAACCAGCAGGAAGGGTGAGATGCAGTAATGTGAGGCGACTCTGTCCTGGCGACATTGGCGGGTTTTTGATTTCCTCAGTGTGGGTGCTCGTTCCCTTCTCTCCTTCTCCCCTTCAGTCCTACATCCTTCTAGCTGGTGATTAAATGGATGCAGGGTTTCTGTCACACAGGTCGATGCTCTGAGCAGCAGTTCAGTTCATAAAAAACTATGCCAAAGCCTTTTTCTAGGAACTGGCTTTTACTGTAATGCACACGTCCAGATCAAAGGAGGAACAGAGCCCCCCCCCCCGTGAGCCTGTTATACAATAATGGGAGAGTGATTACTGCCTCTGAGGCCCGAAGAGGTAAACTCCCACAAAACAGACGAACATCCAGAAGCAGCCACGATGCAGCCTGGGGATGTTCCCAAAGTAAGACCAGTCCAAACCAGCTGCTTCTCAGTTCCTGAACTTAACCGGCGAGTGAAAGGTGACAGACGACAGAACGACATTTTTGCACCCGTACACAATAATGTTTCTAAGCCTTTATTATAAGGGGCCAGCTGGGCAGAGAGCCGGGGACACAGGGGGTTACCTGCTCACCCCACTGAGCTAATCCAGCACCCCATCATTTGTGGGCAGCCGTGCCACCACCTGTCAAAGAGGCCACACCCATTATTACGGGTGTGGCAAACTTTAAGTTTTAATTCAATTTAAACAGATCCATCCACTTATCCAGTTCAGGGTCACAGGGGGGGTCCATCCAAGCTCTCATAGGGTGAGAGGTGGGGTACACCTGGACAGGTTGCCAGCCTGTTAGCCTCTCACAGACAACCATTCACACCTATTAGAATCACCAGGTAACCTAACCCCACTGACTGCATGTCTCTGGACTGTGCGAGGAAGCCAGAGAACCCACACAGACACTAGGAGAACATGCAAACACCACACAGAAAGGCCAGATGATGGGTTCAAACCCGGGACCTTCTTGCTGTGAGGCAGCAGTGCTAACCACAGTTCCATAATAACAGTTTAAACAGGTGAGTCCTCCCCCCTACAGCTGTTATGAAGGAGGAAATTACCCACAGAGACCGAAGCAGTATCGTATCAGCTGTAAACATGTTGATTTCTGCTGGGAAGCTTAAACATGGGAGTCTATGAGGACTGACTCACTGCTGCCCCTGTTGGACTGCTGACGCGTCACACATAATGCAGTGACACAGGTGGAGATGCTTCCATCTGACACCTGAGATGAGACCACCTGAGTGAGACACCCAACAGGTAACTGCAAAATCTAAAATCCTGTGTGTATAAATGAAAGGCTGGCTGAGGCATGAGGAAGCTGTGCTAACACCTCATTAACCAACCAGGGCTCACCTGTGTGAGGTTTAATTACAGAGCAGGTCATTTTGTTACCAAAGAAGAAGAAATCAGTTTCAGGCCTTCTTCTCTGGGACTAACACCGCTACAGGGTGAGGAGGAAGCTCAGATTCAGGTGTCTCATTAGGATCCTCCTGGGCTTCTTCCTGTGCAGTCTGAGCATGTTACAGTTAATCAATCCCATCATCTGGGAACACCACCGGAGCTGGAAAACTGGGAAGGAGGCGATAACCTGCTCAGCCTGCCGCGCCACAGCCTGACTTCAAATAAAAATGCAGAACATGGATGAATAATAGAAATAAAAGTGTGCTGTGTTATCCTGGTCCACCGACAGTCAGCTGTGGATTTCACATCGTCCTGGACTGAAAACATGGAAATACGAGTCGCATCAGGTCGGAGCAACGACTACATCAGCGTGGCGTCCTTCAGTGTCAGAGGGTCGTGGCATGGAGGGCGGCTGAGCTCGTTTCTGTCCTTTGTGACACTTCAGTGTGTGTTTGTGTGCATTGAGCTGCACTTTGGAGAGAGTTTGAATGCCTCTGTAGTCATAAAGGATCATATTGTATGCGTCTGTAGGCATGTGGTTATTTTACACCCCCCAGTTATTTTTAATGCCCTTTTCATTTCAATCCTTTTTTCTTCTTCTTTTCTTTTGCAGCCTACTGTAGTAACTTCCTGTTACACTGCTGTGCTTTCAGCCTTTTAGTGTCCCTGCAGTTGTTCAGGTCTTCATTGTGTTGCCTGGTTTCACGGTCACATGTGCAGGGTCAGGAGGTCGTACAGACACAAGATCAAACAATTATTGGAAGCTGAAGCAGATCCTGTCCATAACACAGACACAAACCACCCAAAGCTTTTTCACATCAAACTCTACAAAATACACGACCTGAGAACACGGCACCATCTGCAGTGTAGTCCACATTCAGCCTCCACTTTATTAGGTACACCTGTTCAACTCCTCATTGATGCACGTGTGTGAATCAGCCAATCACATGTGGGAAACTCAAAGCATTTAAGCCTCAAACCGAGCCTCAGGGTGGGAGGACAGACCACGCGGCTGTTTCAGAAACTGCTGCTCTGCTGAGATTTTTCCACACAGCATCTCTGAGGAAATATGCAGTGAGGTCAGAGGTCAGACTGGCCAGGAGGCAACAGGAATTCAACCATTTGTTACAAACAAGCAGTGCAGAAGAGCGTCTCTGAACACGCAACAGATCAGACCCTGACGTGGTAACACACCACACTGGGGGCCCCTCCTGCCAACCAAGAACAGGAAACTGAGGCTACAGCTCACACAGACCCCCCCCCAAACCTGCACAGCAGAAGGCTGGAGAAGCACTGTACTCCACAGCCAGCAGGGCTCAGACAAAAGCACCTCTGGGATGTGCTCGAAGGGGAAATTTGGATGAGCGGCTGACAAATCTGCTGCAACTGTGCGAGGCTGTCAGGTCAGCATGGCCCAGATCTCTGTTTCAGCACCTTCTGTGAGTCTGTGCCACAAAGAATTAAAGAAGCTCTGAAGGCGAAAGGGTCCGACCCGGCACTACGACTGCATTTGTATCGTACACAGCAGTGTAACCAGCAGTGCCACGGCACCGGTGCTGACAGTGAGTGACCGGCCTCGAACACACTGACGTAGTGCTGAGTCGCTCTGACCGATCCAAGGACAAAGTGTTTCCTGAGCTGTGAGACTCAGAGCAGCAGTAACGGGTGTCTTTACCGGTGAAGCACGCTGAAACAACCAGAGGCTGAACCTCACGTGAGAACGGCCCCAAAACGATTGAGAAAAACTGTGAAATTCCAAAAATATTCAGTTTTCCATTCTTCGGATCAGAAATCAAACTCCTTCCAGCTGCTCTGCTCCGACCAGCACGTGTTCATGTTGTTTTCATGTCTGAGGTGTGAAACGTGTCTTCGGTAGACGTCTTGAGGATCCTGCTGAGAAACATCTGCAGACGATCCTGCAGCCGTGCTTTCAGGAATCTCCAACATTTGGCCGCGTCCTCCTCTGACCTCGCCGAGCAGATATTCAGGAATCGTTCGCAGCGAATCCGGCAGCAGCTGTGATCTCTTCTCACCGAAGCTGTGGAGCAGCTTTTTCACTCTGTAGGTAATAAGAGTCCACGACTGCTTCTCTTTGGCCCGCTGTCTCCATCTCTGCTGCATGCTCTTTGGCTTTTGTGGATTTCAGCCAGCTGAGTGTTTTCAGGTCTCACTCCTAACCCAACATTCCCACTTTGTTTTTAGAAGCAGCTGACTGGGAACTACCAGCATAATTTCCTGCACTCTGTTCAATATTTGTCAAATATTATGAAAGGTTTAGTATGATTTAACGAGCCGGGCGGGTCGTGGGTGGGTGGTCCTCCTCAGGTTTCCGTCAGGTTTCAACGAAACATCAGTCCAGGCTTCATCGAGGTGCAGGAGCAACCATCTACCAACAGGTTTAAATAAGCTTCATCTCCCACTGAGCAGAAAGCAGCACCTTCCTGTCTCTGCACGGCCGAACCCTGTGCAACGAGCCCGACTCTGCATGCATTCATGTGAAAATGGTCCACAGAAAAGGCCCCAAATGAGGTGTTATCCACTGAATCTGAGAGCAGGCTCCACACGGACGCCGGGCTCATCACTTAGATCGGAAAACAAAGCTGAACGGCTGCTTTCAGCCGAACTGTGAAGCTGTCAGGAGGCTCAGAGACAGGCCGGTTCACCAGAAGAACGAAGAACAGGCTGGACTGAGACAGAGGCGGGAGCTATCGCAAACAGGTGAGACTGATGAGGGCGGGGCTGGCATTCACAGGGCAGGAAAGGATCAACAGCAGGAAGTAAAACCACAAAAAGACAAACAGTTTAAAGGAAAACAGGAAATGTGACATGTAGCATGATGAGAGAGTGGAAGACCGAAGGAATAACTACAAACTGAAGGAGAAACCATCACTCCAGGTTTCTATCCTGTGTTTCCAAAGTGAAGCTCAGTGGAGCCTCTGATGAATTCAGGCTGATCCCACAGGTGGGATGATGGGAGCGTTTGTCCTCTCAGTGTCTTTGTTTCTCTCTAAGCTGCTGCAGATAATCAGCGTAATGACTTTTCATCAGCACGCTGACCCAAAGACCCACATTTCCCTCTGTGTGTGTGTGTGTGTGTGTGTGTGTGTGTGTGTGTCCCCGTTAAAAGCCCGAGTACCTGCTCTCAGCCTCCGTGCACCTGCAGTGGGATGATCAATGCACTCTGAGAGGAGACGTCTCCGAGCCGTGGGGTTCCTGATGGGATGTGAATGTTTGTGGAGCTTCTGTGTTTGCAGCCGGCTGAAGATCCATGGACGTGTCCGGATGCTGAAACAGAAGAACTTTCCTCTCAGGGGGCTGCAGCGACTCTTGGAGTTTCTAGCTTAAAGTGACCACAGCCTCCTCCAGCCTCCTCCAGCCTCCTCCAGCTTCCTCCTGCTGTTAGGTACAGAGAAATCAGTCTGGGCTGTTGGGTTGTGGTTTGTGTTCTTCATGAAAGGATTTCTGGTTGTGTGATATTTGTTTGGTGGGTTTGTGCATCTTTGTGGTCTTTTGTATAACTTTGTGATTCACTGGAAGAAAGAAAAAGCTGAGAAAACTCAAATCATCAGAATTTTTCCAACTTTTGACCTTTGACCAAGATTTACACATTCAGACGAGCGCGCCTTCAGCCGGGATGTTCCTAATGTTCCGGTGAGGCAAACATGGATTTCTGCCCTCGCCAAGGACGCATTTCCGATCAGTTTATTCATACAGATCGAATCCCCACAATAATACAGGTTTGGCTTTCCTCCGGTTTACAGATCAGTCTAAATGGATGTAAGCAGTGCTGATTATTGTTTATTCTGTGAATCATCAGTGAAAAAAGGCCATAAAAATAAAACACATGTGATACAGCAAAGAAGGAATTTCATATTTTAATGTTTTCAGATGTTTTTCTGTATTTTTAACCTCACATTGAATTTACCTTTAACTGAAGCACCCATAAACCTGCATCAAACAGAAAATTAATATACTGGCAGGAAATTACTGTGTGTGTGTGTGTGTGTGTGTGTGTGTGTGTGTGTGTGTGTCTGTGTGTGTGTGTGTCTGTGTGTGTCTGTGTGTGTGTGTGTGTTGGATGAAGTGTAGTCACAGACTGTGCTTCAGCTGCTTTGTAAAATTAATCAAATAAAATTAAGTTCTGTTGCCTTGAGGTCTGTGAGGTCATTTTGTGTAACTTTGTACATTTGTAAATCATTTGTAACATAGAAGTTTGAAGAAAGCTGAACGAAGCCTTGAAACTTTTAGTTTTCGGTTGCAGCTGCTCCGCTTTGCTCCTCTCAGGTTGGATTTATCCTCCACAGTGATTGCTTCACCTTGTCTTCTCTCCACCAAACAGCTGCTGAAGCCACCTCGTGCTCGGCGCTCTTTGGAGATCTCTATATGCTGAAACACCTGGTCACCTTGGTTACTGCGTTACGCTTTCATGTCCAAAGTGTTCATCAGTGGTTGTTTTAAAGGGTGACATTCACATCATAATCTGTTGGCATCAGTGTTAAACAAAGCAGTCGCAGTGACGTCTCTGCTCCAAAAGGCTCCAACAGCACAAACAAGGTCCACAGGTCCAGTTCAGGCACTCCAGTTAGCTGAGGGGGAGCCTAGCAGACAGCTAGCAGCTACAGCCGCCTGTGTCACCACCCACCTATTATCAGGGCCACGCCCCTAATAATGCAAACTTTAAATAGGTGAGTTATAGACCTCCCCACAGCTGTTATGAAGGGGGAAATTATCCCCAGAGACCAAAGCAGTTTCTGTATCAGCTGTAATCATGTTGATTTCTGCTGGAAAGTTTAACATGGGAGTCTATGGGGACTGTCTCACTGTGGCGCCTCTGCTGGACGGCAGAGGAACTGCAGGTGCCTCAGTGTTGGCTTCATTTTTCAGCCCTGGGTGTTGACGCCTTTTGTTAGTATAAATGACATTAACGGTAAGTCTTATGATCGTGACGCTGATAAGGAGTTACCTTGTGTGGCATCCATCCACCTGTTTGCAGCACCTGTCCCCTGCAGTCACTTCAATGAAGTCTCTCTCTCTGTCTCTCTGCTCTCTCTCTTGCTCTCCCCCCACCCCCCACCCCATGCAAGCAGTCCGCGAGTGGCGGAGCGAGCAGAGGCAGAGGATGCGCTCCGCGCGGCAGAGCATCATCTCCTGCAGCGACCACGAGGCGAACTGCACCGCTGCGCGCCGCACGGACACCCTGGAGCTGTCCGCACCCTCCGCGTGGAGCTCCAACGGCTCGGCCGTGGACGCGCTCCAGCTCGTGGAGCTCCAGCTGCCCACCGCCGCTCCGACCGTGAGTCACTTTCTTTAATTTCATTCTAGAAGTCTGCTCACAACTCTACAGCCAGTAAATACAGCCAGTTACACCTTTACCGGCATTAGCAGAGCTGTTAGAGTTGGTTCCTTTACGCACGGAGCATGTGATGGCAACTGCACATCCACAAGACAAAGAGTCTCCAGTTCAGTGTAAGTGGGTCGTACAGATGTGAAACAGACATGTTTTATATTGTAAACATTTTGGATTAATAACTGTAATCAAATAAATCTCATTCACATTTTTTCCTACGAGGTTCGCTTTGTTGCGCGCGCGCTCTCTTCCCTCAGGGGTTTAAAATGTAGCTGATCATTCAAACTGATACCTGCCCGATACCTTTCATCACCTCCACGTCATCATCGCAGCACATCAGGGTCAAAGCGCCAGCAACAAATCATGAATCAATGTTTCCCGGTTTTATTGGAGGCTTTTCTACTGTTTGCCGTGGCGGAGTCTACACGTCTGCTTATTAAGGCATTGATAAATAAATGTGAACAGCTGTAATTTGTCTGAGACTGAGATGGAGCTGAGATAGAGAGGAAGTGACAGAGCTGCACAGCTGTCAGCTTTTGTGCTGTGAGAGCTTCATCAGGCTGTGTGTGTGTGCTGGTACATGCCTTTATTGGAGTTAAACTGAAGCTACACACACACACACACACACACACACACACACACTGAGTTAAAGGGATGCGGTGCAGAAACTGCCATCTCGCCTGGCTGTATCGCCTCCTGAGGCTGCTGTGAAAGCTGCGGGTGGTGCAGGTGATTGGTGGCGTGCTGATAACAGCATCCGGGGTCTGCTGTTTGTACCCACACTGTTTTCAGAGCATCTGTCCATCCATGTGGAAACGTTTTACCGATTGATGCATGTGTTGTGTTTCCTCTCAGGCCAACTTTCCACAGACTGCTGACTTTTTTCTCAGTGCCAGAGAGTCACATGTTTTTGCTCCAGGTTAGACGTTTGTGACAAGCTGCTGCTGCTGGGCTGCAAATCTGTGCTGATGTTCTGATGGTGGGTCTGAGTTCACTGCAGGTCGTGGTTCAGATACTCTTGTCCTTCCTGGTGGCTGCTTCCATTCAAGATAAGATCTCAGACCAGCTGAGCTCAGACCAGCTGGATGGCAGGAGGCAGAGGGGTGGAGGGTGCTCTCCTCTGTTTCTTTGCATTGGTTTGGTCAGTATCATGTGACCTGATATGAGAAGAACAATCAGAAGATAAAAACAACCACAAAAACAAATAACATGATTTACTTTAATTTAACTGGGTCAAAGTCATCATCCATAAAGGTCGTGCCAGTGACCCTTGTGGAAGAGCCATGAGGGGAACAGTTTACCCTGCCTGGGATAGGCTTACCGGGCCCTGACTGTGAATGACCGCTCAGCCTTCTTGGAGTTGCTGGATGGGGTGGTCTGAGGCTGTCTTGGTCGACACAGTTCTGCAATGTCAGGTGGAGATCTGGGGCAGTGCCACTGGATTGGCTGTGGGGTAGTCAGTCCCTGTACGGCCGCAGGGAGAGCTTGGTCCATATCACCGGCAGTAAGTCGGACTCGTTTCCTGTGGGTGTTGGACTTCGTCAGGGCTGCCCTTTGTCACCAATTCTGTTCATAATTTTTATGGACAGGATTCCTAGGCGTAGCCAGGTGGAGGAAGGCTTCCACCTTGGTGGCCTCAGAATCTCATCTCTGCTTTTGTGGATGATGCGGTCCTGTTGGCTTCATCAGGTGGTGGCCTGCGGTTTGCAGCTGAGTGTGAAGCAGCAGGTATGAGAATCAGCACCTCTAAGTCTGAGGCCATGGTCCTCAGCTGGAAAAGGGTGGAGTGCCCTCTCCGGCTCAGGGACGAGTTGCTGCCCCAGGCGGAGGAGTTTAAGTATCTCGGGGTCTTGTTCACGAGTGACGGGAGAAGGGAGCGGGAGATCGACAGACGGATCGGGGCTGCGTCTGCAGGGATGTGGATGCTGTCGTGGTGAAGAGGGAGCTGAGCGAAAGCTGTCGATTTACCGGTCGATCTAGGTCCCTACCCTCACCTGTGGCGATGAGCTTTGGGTAGTGACCGAAAGAATGAGATCACAAATACAAGCGGCAGAAATGAGCTTCCTCTGAAGGGTGGTTGGCCTCTCCTTTAGAGATAGGACACGCTGGAGAGATTATATGTCTAGTCCAGCCTGGGAATGCCTCAGGGTCCCCCGACGAGCTGGTGGAGGTGGCTGGGGAGAGGGAGGTCTGGGCTCCTCTCCTTAGGCTGCTGCCCGGTGACCCGGCCCTGGATAAGCAGAAGAAGATGGATGGATGGATTTTTGCATCATTTAGACATGTATGCAATGAGTTGCAATCATTGAACTGGGGGGATGAGGGTGTGGCTGACACATTCAGTTATATTTTTGGGGAGTTTTGGTCCAAATATTTCTAATCTGTATATAAAAAGAACTGCAGTGTTGAGATGATGGTTGAAACTGAGGTGCTGATCAAAGTTGAAGCTTCATAAAGGTCTGCAGGTCACTCAGGTGTGTCGTAGCAGCACCACGCATTGAATCAGACAGCTAAAAAGTTGTCATTACAAACAAGGCGTCAGCACTACACTTTGGGGGTGGGCGGGGCTTCGAGTTTCTTTCTGTATTTGTCTGAACTCAAACTGTTTCCTTCAAATCGAGACAGAAATGTAAATGTGAAACTTTTAGTTCTTGGGAACACACTTTCACCCTCCAAAAAGGGATACGTGGTCACTTTGGGCCCAGTAAGCAGCCGTGGGGGGGTCGAATGACGGCCTGTAGCTGACATTTGTTTGAAAGCACAGGCTTATTAAGTCAGAACATTTTGTCCTTCCTGCTCTGGATTTGATTGGCCATGTTGGCCGTGCTGTCCGGGAAAGTCTGCGGGAGGCCTGCTGACGTGAGTCCTGCAGGACGCCTGGAAGCGTTTCCTGTAACCAGTAACAGAAATGTAGGTTAATGTGACACATTGTTGCCTCTGACGGTGCTTCATTTGCATTTTGGCATTTTGATGACATTTAAATGTTATCTTTAATGATTTTACTGTGCAGGGTTTTAACCACAGACTGCAGGTTTTGGGGCATAATTTCAGGGTTTTGTTGTCATGATGTTATTTATTGTGAGTCAAAAATCTCCACATTTGGACAACAGGTCTGTTAGGAAGCCGTATTATTGGCTGAAAAAACACAACAAAATGTAAACAAGGAGATGGAGGCAGATGGAGGGTGTGCGGATCTCCTGATGCCGGAAGTCAGGACTCATATCCAGACTCCTGCCTTTGATCAGCAGAAGCTCTTTGGTTCAGAACCTTTAACGTCACAGGTTTCAGGTTTAGGGAAGCTTTAGGTTTTCATTTACAGCTGCAGGCAGATGTTACTAACAATCATTCCACTTCCTCATCTGTCATATTATTATTATTATTATTATTATTAAATTGTTGTTATTATATTGTTATTATTATAGTCACACACACACATATATATATATATATATATATATATATATATATATATATATACATAAAATAAAAAAAAATAAAAAAATTTTATTATGAAGAATTATGAAGCATGGGGCGGGTCAGGTTTTATCCAGTCTGACCTGAAACTAGTGTCTGATCAGCGAAGTGTTCATTGATGTCACAGAGAGGGAGCTGAGGGAGTCGCCCCCTGGTGGCCAGTAAAAAGAACGCAGGTTTGAGGCACTTCTCACAACTTTTGTTGGTCTGTGGTTGGAGTGTGTGATGTGCTGGGAGCCGGTCGGTGGGTGATGTTGGTGGGAGTCTGGGATAACTTCACATACTTCCAGTTTTTGTGGAAAATCCTTTTTATAGAAATCAGTCCACAAAGAGCTGAAAATGCTGCATAGTGCACGTCTAATCTGCCGTTAACATCACAGGTTTCTGTGGGGATTAATCTCCTGAGGGGCGAGGTGCTGACCCTCACAACATGTCGGTGTCCTTATTTCCCGATTAGCCCCCAACTCACCCCAGCTCCACAGAGCCGGGTGAATCGTTTTAAAAGCAGAGGCGTCTGAACTGTCTCACCTTCATGCTACTATGTAGTAATGAACAGCACAGAGCGTCACATGTCAGAGTATCACACTGATCTCATCTGAAAGTTAGACATGTGTTTATGGATGCATTTATGGACCATTTAAGGATCAGACTCGTCCTGATGGTTTGCTTTGACTCTCTGCTTCATTCCGAGGTCGTGGGAAAAGGCCACGGCTAAATTTTAAACCTCTCCTCTCGCAGGTAATATGTGAATAATTCTCCTCTGGCTGAAAGTCGTATCTCATGCATGCCAAAGAATCTGAGTGTCA
Organism: Pterophyllum scalare; assembly: GCA_024447675.2. Lineage (NCBI taxonomy): Eukaryota > Metazoa > Chordata > Actinopteri > Cichliformes > Cichlidae > Pterophyllum > Pterophyllum scalare. The sequence continues at coordinate 54,273 of JAMQGT020005907.1, forward strand.
TAAAACGTGTTAATTAAAATAAAGTCCTGATGTGTCGACTCTTCTCTGAGGAATGAAGCCTGCAGTTCACGGACGGGTCAGATCCCAATCCCGCCATAAGTCCTGTTTGCACAGGTTTGATCTCAGCTGATGGAGATGAGCAGCAGGTGATGGAGCTCTCCTACAGATGTTTCAGAAGCAACAGCTGCCTTCAGTTCACTGTGGGTAGTTCACTGTCTGCACTAACAGCGGGAAAGCGGAAAAGCTGGATCCAGTTGTTGGAATGATCCTGGATTTATTCATTTTGATTGGCATCATGTGTGTGAAGTCAAAGCTACTGAGGAGCAGTTTTACTCAGTGTGAACAGGATTAAATGATGGGGTGCAGGATTATAGCACATTAGCACCTTGTGAGCGACACTGGCCGTGCCCGGTGGTAATTGTGGTGACTGCAGTGATCTGGCCAGAGAAAAACCAGAGCCTGGTATCGACGCCGGTGCGCGCCCGACTGCGCATTCGCATGTCCGATAGCACTGCGGTTAAATTCTCATCCCGGCACAAGACGACCTCAGCATGGCGCAGCGCCGGGCGATCAACTGCTGGCTTGAACTCTGGGGTGAAACGGCACTCTTGCAGCCCTCGCACATGTATTGTTTATGTATTGATAGTAAGAAGAGATTATTGATCTCCATTAGGGCTGCTCGATTATGGAAAAAATTGTGAAATAAGGTGGCAAGTCATGGAGGGGTGATGGACCGAGGTCATAAATCGCACCAGAAATGACCTCCAAAGAGAGCTCAGAGTAGAGCTGTAATGGAGATTTGGGAGGAGCCTCGGGTTACCGCAGAATTCGCTTCAGTATAATCAAAAGTGTCTAAATAAATCGGCTGGGCCATGTTTCATAAAGTTTCCAGTCATGATATAGTAGTTGTGTTTTTACTGAATATAAATGAGCGCCTCGTGGTCAGACAAGTCTGAAAATGAACTGTTGTAGTTCGACCAATCACAGCGCTGAAATCTAAAGACCTGAGCTGTGACCCGAACTCAAACCAGAGTGTGGACTGACTCCTCGGTTTGTGTGAGCTTGATTTTCATCAACTGTAGCTCAGAACGGTCTTTGAGGTCTTACCTTTGTGCTGATTGTGTCACACAAACAGGTATTTAGTGTCACTGTGAAACTTTGACACAGGAAAACTCCGGAGTCTGACTTCCTAGGAATTTTGTCTCTGCGTCTGGCGTAAAATGTAAGATGAGCTCTGATTGCTCCTTTGACTCTACCAGCGTTCATAAAAACATTAATACTTGCACTGTGACTTTCCAAGAAAGAACTTTGACCTTTTTGTATTAATAAAATGATTTTATTGAGAAATTTAGATCATAAAGTTTATATCAAAATAAAGTTTATTTCAAGACAAATATTTTCATGTAATATTTATTTAATGCTATCAGTTAGGATAAATTATTGATGAAGATAGATTGCCTGTAGGCTGTGTTTTTTAGGCCTAAATCAGCTGATTGCAGACTGTTGGTGTTGGATGAATGAGCTTTGTGTGCACAAGTGGGCTCCTTATTTACTTCTGGTGCTGATGTTGGAGTGATGGATGATGGATGGATGGAGGAATGGATGATGGATGTTTGGATGGATGGATGGATGGATGGATGTTTGGATGGATGGATGTTTGGATGGAGGAATGGATGATGGATGTTTGGATGGATGGATGTTTGGATGGATTGATGGATGGATGGATGTTTGGATGGAGGAATGGATGATGGATGTTTGGATGGATGGATGTTTGGATGGATGGACGTTTGGATGGATGGATGTTTGGATGGATGGATGTTTGGATGGATGGATGTTTGGATGGATGGATGGATGGATGGATGTTTGGATGGATGGATGGATGTTTGGATGGATGTTTGGATGGATGGATGGATGGATGTTTGGATGGAGGAATGGATGATGGATGTTTGGATGGATGTTTGGTTGGATGGATGGATGGATGGATGGATGGATGGATGTTTGGATGGATGGATGGATGGATGGATGGATGTTTGGATGGATGGATGGATGTTTGGATGGATGGATGGATGGATGTTTGGATGGAGGAATGGATGATGGATGTATGTTTGGATGGATGGATGTTTGGATGGATGGATGGATGGATGGATGGATGTTTGGATGGATGGATGGATGGATGGATGGATGTTTGGATGGATGGATGGATGGATGGATGTTTGGATGGATGGATGGATGTTTGGATGGATGGATGGATGGATGTTTGGATGGATGGATGGATGGATGGATGTTTGGATGGAGGAATGGATGATGGATGTATGTTTGGATGGATGGATGGATGTTTGGATGGATGGATGTTTGGATGGATGGATGGATGGATGGATGGATGGATGGATGGATGTTTGGATGGATGGATGTTTGGATGGATGGATGGATGGATGGATGGATGTTTGGATGGATGGATGTTTGGATGGATGGATGTTTGGATGGTGTTCCTGGTCCGTTGCTCTTTGATTTCTGTGTTCAGGAGCTTTTTCTGGCTGAGTCACATGACAATTTATTGAGGAGGACGATGACAGCTGATGAGTCCGACTCTCTTCATGTTTTTGTTTTTTGTGGTGACAGAAATAGAAACTGTTGCTAATGAGAAAACGTTGCACCGTGACGTCCGCCTGGATCCTGCAAACGCTGCTGAGCCGCTCAGTGTGTTTGACTCGTGAACATGGCCTTCGAGGGTGTGTTTTATTGTCAGTGCTGGATTTCATCCCTTGCAAGCTCAGTTTAAATGTTGTACGATCTCCAGGGAAACTGAGCCTGCAGACGATGGACTGTGCTGAACGAACTCTGAGCTTCTTTGCTGCAGCCGCAGTATGCCTTTAAACAAGCAACACTTTTAATAATGGAGTCGATCAGTGCTTCTCAGCCATGCGTGTTGGCCACCTTTATATTTCGTGTTTGAAGTTTGGATCCTGGTCTGCTTCTCGCTGCTTCCTGTTTCTCAGTCAGTGACTGATAGATGTCACTGACGTTCCTCAGCTGGTTCTTTAGATCACTGCATGATGTGCTGCTTTCTGTCAGCCTGCTTCACTTTGTCACACAGCTTCTGCTTCAGGGATCAGGCCTGAGGAGAGAAGCTGAACTCAGCTTTACGAGAAATGTGCTTAATAACAGATAATGAGGCGGGGCAGTGTAAGTGTGATGAATATGCAAAAAAACGAAGAAATCAGGAAGGAGGGAAAAACATTTTCACTGCACTGTATGATGTTGTAGAGAGGGGACGTCCCTAATATGGTCAACTAAGGTGCAGAAGCACCTTACATGCTGTTTGTTAACTAGGGTCAGCCAATCAGAAGTTGTCTTAAAAGGGGGGAGGAGCTAAAACAGCTCGTTTCAGGCAGGATGAAACGAGCGTCGAGGTTCGGGTAAAGAAGGATTGTTATGAACTGGAGAACGGGTCAGATATTTAAAGTGAAGCCACGTCTGTGATCATGATAATAATAAAGATCCTAAAATTGAATCTGATGATGACACACATTTAAAATCAGCTCAGCACAGATGTGTTCGCCTCGTGTTTGATTCCACTCAGTGCTTCACAGAGTTATTGATCTGTGTGAGCATGACCCCAATCGCTTCGGTAACGCCTGTTGTGTAAGAGGCTCTGAACACACACACACACACACACACACACACACACACACACACACACACACACACACACACACACACACACACACACACACACACTGAAGGCTGTCATGTGATGCAGCAGTTCAGTCAGCTGTGGTGTGGGAAGTTTTCAAGGATGACTGATGAAAAGAGGACACACAAACACACACACACAGGCTTTCATCTGTATCTTTGTGAGGACTAACATAGTGGGTTTAGTGATGCAGCACAACACAAACCTGAGCCTAACCCAAACCCTCAGACAGCTCAGTGATGATCGGCCTCAGTGAGAGGATGCGTTAAGCGATGAACCTGCTGCAGAAGAGCTTCATGTCAGACCTAAATCCATACAGCCGTGTTATTTTTGTTGTTTGTGTTTCAGTCATGCTTTGGGGTCTCGTGAAGGTGGCTGCGGGGGTGTTTGCGGTGTTTGTGGGTCTCTGTAGTTACCATGGGTACATTTTTGTTGTTTTATCCTGTTTAATGTTTTATGTATTAGCTTCATGATTTTGTTCATTCTTACTGGTGATGACCTGCCTCTGTGCCATGGCCTATCCATCCATCCATCCATCCATCCATCCATCCATCCATCCATCCATCCATCCATCCATCCATCCATCTATCCATCCATCCATCCATCCGTCCATCCATCCATCCATCCATCCATCTATCCATCCATCCATCCATCCATCCATCCATCCATCCATTATTGCAAGGTCAGTGGTTAAAAATCAAATTGTTCTGCAGAAAATTAGCCTCAGATTTCTTCCTCTGTGTGTGTGTGTGTGTGTGTGTGTGTGTGTGTGTGTGCATTAGCTGGTCAGTAATAATAGTGTAATCACTCTGATCCTCGTTCAGACACAGGAACCATCTGATCAGGTTCTTTTTTCCTTTTTCAAATTAAAAGCATATGCATTCTTCCTCTCTGGTTAACTCATGATCTAAAGGTCATGGCTGCAGCTAAAGATAATTTTTTCCAGAAACATATTGATGGGTTCTTCTAATATTTGTCGATAACATCTCGGAGATAATGTGATTTGTATTGGGAATGTTCCTGGGTTTTTGGCCGGCAGTGACGTTTTCTTGGATGCAGAAATAAAAAGTGGGCTCTGGTTTTTTTTTCTGCAGAGAAGCATTTGGTGTTCAGCTCAGTTTGATGTTTCTAGTTTAATATTTCCCTGCAGGTTTTTGGCTCATTGTTCAAAGGCTGACAGGAATGCTCCAGGCAGGATTTTTATTGATCTGATCGATATTTCTCTGCAGAATCAGTTTAATACATTAATTTGTTTTAATCCACCTTTAATGTTTTAGAACAAACTAAGACTTGTCTTTGTAATATAAAGTTGTATGACTTAATAATAAGACGTGAGGGACGGTGATATTTAATATTTTTACAAAAGCAAATCATCAGATTTCACTCAGACTTTACTTTTATCCGCAAAATAAAGAATGTGTGTTTGTTTCCATCTACCGCTGTGTTTAAACACAGCGAGTGAGTTTCATGCATCGGTATGAGGAAGGCGATCGTCTCCTCATCGTCTCCTCTCTGGAAGATTGGAGCCACATGAAGCCTGTGATGTGGATTTTCTGCACTGATCCTCCTCACAGCGTGACTTCGTCTGATCCTGTTCATCGACGGTGTGCTCGGATGGAACATTTTGCCCTGATTTGTGTGTTTGTTTGTGTGTGTTTGTGTCTGGATTGTGCAGCAGTGGAAGGCTGCCAGCGAGCGCCTGTGCTGCTCTGTCTTTGACTCTCGGAGTTTGAGGCTTCCGGCTTCCCTCTGGCAAACTGGATGTAAAATATCCTGCATGCACAGAGCCTCTGTGTCTCTGCTGCACCTTCTTTATGTCCAAGTGGATTGTTATTCGATATCATGTTCCATGCTGTGAGTGAAGTATGTTTGTTAGGTTCCTTTAAATGCTTTGAGCTCTGTTTTCAATGCATCAAACTCTGGGACTGAAAAATGAACCAGAAACTGCAGTTCCTCTACTGACCACTAGAGGCAGTGCTCACAAACTGTATATAAAAAAATGGACCACGCATTACCCACTGGTTTTGGACTTAAATTTTAAAGCCTCAGTATTAGCATCAGCTAATGCCAGGCTGTAGGGGAGCATCTCACACACACACAGACACCTGCTGATCAGTAACATCCAAATAAAATCCTCGAATTCAATCCAAACTGGAGCTCCGCCTTCTTGGACGGTCTGTTAGTCCAGTGAATGCCACAGCAGCCGTATGATTGGTCAGATAATTGCATTAAAAAGGCTCCAACAGCACAAACACGGTCCAGAGGTCAACTTCAGGGACTCCAGTTAGCTGAGGGGAAGCCAAGCAGAAAGCTAGCAGCTACAGCCACCTGTGTCACCATCCACCTGCCAGTCAAAGAGGCCACGCCCCTAATAATGCAAACTTTAAACAGGTGAGTTATAAACAGCTGTTATGATGAAGGAAATTATCCACAGAGACCAAAGCAGTTTCTGTATCAGCTGTAAACATATTGATTTCTGCTGGAGAGTGTATGGGGACTGACTCACTGCACATTTGGATGAAATTCTTGGATTTGATCTGGAGGTGACTGAGCTCTAATCAGCAGGTATTCAAGTCTGTGGGTCCAGCTTAATAACCAAGCGAGCACCACACCCTCTCACCCTCCTGGCTTAAATGAAATGAGGGACTGCGGGAACAACCGTTAAAGTTTTAAGTCTTTATTTGCACAAATCCAAAGGTTAGTTTGAACGTCCGGGCTTAGACGGGGGAACTGCGGGGGGCTTGCCTCCTGTTATCCGTCAGCGAATCGACTCACTCTCGCTTCCTTTTCCGCGTTCACCGGTAAACCGAATGAGGCTCGGCTCTGGTAGGGGCAACGATGCCGGCGAAGACTGAAGGTTTCACATGGCTTAAATCCCCGTCTGGCGAGCGTTCAGGAAGAACAGGTAAGTGATTAGTGATTACCTTCTGGTGTGCAGATCACTGCCAGAAGAGGCTGGCCAGAGGGTGGGATAATCACCGAGCATGCCCAGGAACTGACACGCCCATACAAACAAAACAACAACACCGGAGGATGCCAGCCCGGAGAGAGCAGGCGGACCGTGACACAAAAACAAAACAACATAGCAGTGGCCAAAATGGTAAAGTGGAGGCTTCAAACTTGGAGTACAGAAACCAGTGGATGACATCATGATGGCTTCATGTCTCTATTCAGTGACTGCAGTCATCTATGTGCAAAGATGGCTCATTTCAGCAAAGAGAAACAGCAGCTCATCATTACTGTAGGTCACTGAGGCCAGAATATTTCCTAAGGAGCCTGCAGAGAAGCATCCAGCACAGTCATGAGTTCAAGAAGAAGGCTTCCCACAGAGGATGTGAAGACAACAGGAAGAATGGGAACTTGAACCTTTCAGGTCGCCTGATCTCTTTTTTTACAGCCGTTTTCATACTTGAAGAACGGCCCCTTTATTCCTTTGAAAGCTGTCCAGAACAAAGATGCTCTGTTATCAGCTGACCCGCCAATAAATCTCCTGTCCAAACTTTAGGCTGCGAGCCTCGTGTTTGACAAACACGGCTTCAGTCTGAGACGATTTCCTGACTTTCAGATGACTTCTAACAGACAGCATGAGATCCTCTGGGGTGGGAAAAAGTTCCTGCAGAGCAGATGAGGAATGATGATGCGCACACATGAAGCTGTGAGCATTAATTACATCCAGAGTGATCCCGGCACGCCAGTAATTACAGTGAGGCTGTAATCTGGGTCGGCTGCACTTAGAAATGCATGCGGCGTGATTGTGTTTCATTATTAAACCGTAACGATTCGTGCTGCTGTACGCGGGCACCGTGGATCATCGCTGAAATCATTTCATATCACGTGTGCTGAAAACTGAGAATAAAAGCATGCTTAACACTAAATATATATATATATATATATATATATATATATATATATATATATATTTTTTTTTTTTTTTTCTTCAGATCAACCCTTCAGGTTATTTGGACATGATGAGATTTTACTTCTTAATTTCTCCTCCATCGTCCTAGGGTATGTTTATCTTATCCTGCCAAAGTATTGGATACATCAGTGCATTTGTCCCCCCAATAAAATCATAGAAGAATTCAATGATTTTCATTTCCAGGAAGCATCGTACTTTGTGAAGAAGCAGCAAACATCCGTTCAGTATTCACACAGTCCAGGGGCAGGTCTTCACCTGCATGACAGCCCATGCTTCAAAAAGAACTACGAAAATACAAGACCTCTAAAACTAAGAGATCCCAAACTCTGATAAACATGCATAAACAACCGCAAACAGACACAACCAAAATCTGAGCTATAATCACCACAAAGGTACTCCAGACCCCGTCAGACAGACTCAAACTCACCACAGAGACCCCCAAACTTCAAAAAAGATTCTAAACTAGCACAAAAACCTCCAAAACAGTCTGTTAAGAGACCCAAGACCATGGCTCAGTTGCAAAACAACCAGAATGTGACTAAAAATCACCTCAAACTCCCCCAGAAAAAAAAATCACCAAAAAGAGAGGCCAAAGCACCAAAAGAAGAACTGCAGAATAACCAAAATATACCATTCGGCCACAACATAATGACCACCTGCCTAACATCGTGCTGGTCCCCCTTTAGTTGCCAAACAGCCCTGACCCATCGAGGCATGGACTCCATGAGACCCCTGAAGCTGGGCTGTGGTATCTGCACCAAGATGTTACCAACAGATCCTTTAAGTCCCGAAAGCTGTGAGGTGGGGCCTCCATGGATTGGACTGGTTTGTCCAGCACATCCCACAGATGCTCAATTGGATCGAGATCTGAGGAATTTGGAGGCCAAGTCAACACCTCAAATCATTGTTGTGCTCCTCAAACCATTCCGAACCATCCCTGCTTTGTGGCAGGGAGCATTATCCTGCTGAAAGAGGCTGCAGCCATCAGGGAGTACCGTTTCCATGAAAGGGTGTAGATGGTCTGCAACAATGCTTAGCTAGGTGATACGTGTCATCCACGTGGATGGAAGGACCCAAGGTTTCCCAGTAGAACATCGCCCAAAGCATCACACTGCCTCTGCCAGCTCGCCTTCTTCCCATAGTAGATCCTGGTGTTTCCCAGGTAAGCGATTCACACGCACCCGAAAAGAAAACGTGATTGATCAGAGCAGACCACCTTCTTCCATTACTCTGTGGTCCAGTTCTGATGCTCACGTTGGTGCTTTCAGTGGGTGACGGGTCAGCATGTGTCACGGCTGGGTGCTGCAGGCGGGGCAGGGAGGACCTCAAAGCAGGACGCAGGCAAGAGCGGATATGTGCATAACACTTTTATTTAAATCCCAGGAAATAACAGGGGCCAGCTACACAAAGCTTAACTCGAAAAACTTAGAAACACTCAGCACGTACGTTAACTAAAATGTGAAAGACTCAGGACCCGACAAAGGACAAAGACCAGGGCAGACAATAAATACACAAGGGTAAATGAGGGGAGTGACAACAGGTGGGGAAACAGCTGAACACAAACACACAGACGAGGCAGGGGGAAGCAAAACTAAACACAACACACAAGAAACAAGATACTAACAAAATAAAACAGGAAGTGGAACTGAGGATCTAAACAATAAGAAACCATAAAACCTGAATCTGGGCCCCCGGCCCACAACCGTGACAGCATGGGCACCCTGACTGGTCTGCAGCCTCATTCACAACAAACCGTGATGCTCCGGGTATCCTGACCTCTTTCTATCAGAACCAGCAGGAACTCTTTCAGCAGTTTGAGCTACAGCAGCTCGTCTGTTGGATCGAACCATGTCAGTGACCCTCTCGATGACCCTGTCGCTGGTTCACCGCTGCTCCTTCCTTGGACCACTTTGGTAGATACTGACCCCTGCAGACCACCCACAGGAGCTGCTGTTTGGAGATGCTCTGACCCTGTCGTCTAACCATCAGTTTGTCCTGCTTCCAACATCAACTCTGAGGACCAAATGCTCCCTGATAGATCTCCCCCCCCCCCACCACCAGGAGCCATGATGGAGAGATAGTCAGTGTTCTTCACCTGTCATCATGTTACACCTGCTGGGTGTATCACCTGTAATGCATTAAATTACATGTTAGGATTTGCTGTGGTGGTTATTGTGTTACTGCAGTGAGCACAGATGCTCTCTGTGCCTTTGTGATGATACTAAAAACACTATAAAGTTGTAGCCTGGTAACAATGAAAATGTGGATACATTTTTTGATAATAATCATAGTTAATAAAGATTTATGTGAGCAGCAGATCTGGGCTGATAAGCAGACATAAAGGGCTCGTTCCCAGAAGCACAGACAGACTCGGAGGACACGGCCGGAATAACTGCACGGCAGGATTTCTGCTAACAGGATCCGTCGGCTCTGTGAGGACGGTCTCCGGCCGTCCTCACTCAGTCGGACGCCGTTGGCTGGAACGCCGAATCCTTTGTGACGGGCCGCGCTGCGCTCGGCGGGCCACGGCTCATCTGCAGGGGGGATTTGTGGCCTCGCGGCAAAGACGACAGCGGCGGCCGCCAACGAGACGGAAAACATTTTCATAATGATTTCAGGCGGACTGCAGATGAATTTTGATTTCAAATATTTTAAATGAAGCCTCACAGCAGCCGCGTGACTTTGCATTCTAACGACTCCGACGGCCTCGTCACTCGTTTCAGTACTCCTCCACAGGTCGCCGCCCCGATTCTGACTCTGCTGCAATTTATTTATCGATTAAAGAGGAGAGCATAATCATCTCAGAGGAGGCGCGAGGATACAAAGTTCACCTGAGGAAGCAGCTTCCACATGAATGAGTCGAAGGCCTCAGCTCCTCAGCTGGAAGATCTCACAGAAGCAGACTCAAACATACAATGCAGAACAACAACAACTGAAATTAGACCCAATAAAGAGAGAAAAACAGGACTCGAGATCACAGCAAAGACACACAAAACGTCTTCGAGGAGCCTGTTTTTGGACCTTTCTCTCCTGCTTCATTCATTTACAGCCGGCTACACTTTGACCTCATGACCCAAAGATTTTACTGTAACGACTGTGTCCTGTGTGCTGTTTGGGTTGCACATACACTCACCTGCCGCTTCAGTAAGTACACCCTGCTGGTACCGGGTTGGACCCCCTGTTTCCTGACCTCTGACCTCAGCAGCAGTTTCACTCTGTCTCAGACCTGCTCTGTGAGCCTCAGAGATGCTGTGAGGAAAATCCCAGCAGATCAGCAGTTTCTGACACACTCAGACCAACAACCATGCCCCGCTCATCTAAATCACCGTCCTTCATCAGTCTGAGGCTCAGTTTGACCTTCGGCGTGTCTGAATGCACCGAGCTGCTGCCACAATACAGAGCAGCTCAACAGGCGTACCTAATGAAGTGGCTGGGGAGTGGATGCAGGTGATGTCGATTCACCTGCAGGTGTTGTGTTTGATTTAAAGGCGACCTTTCCGCTGAGTCTCTCTGTGAGGCAGGATGTCCTTCAGTTCGAATCACAGCAGTCGCCTCAAAGCTGAGCTGAAATGTTTTTCCTCCTGTCACAACATGTCTGACGCCATCATCATCATCATCATCATCATCAGCAGCAGCAGCAGCAAGTTGTTTGTTTTTTTGGGGGGGGCTCTGAGAACAGCTGAGCATCAGACAGATCTCAGTGGATGTGACTCGTGTGTGCAGCGTTTGTGCTGCTTTCATGGGTCACTGCAGGAGACGTGAACACACACAGATGCAGCGTGTGTGTTTGTGCCTGCACTGCTTCGTGCCAACAGGCTGAAAACAGACCACGAAACATGTGCACGTCACGAAGAGTGGCTTTGTTACAGCGTGACTCGGTCCGGGTTATCCCACTGGTCGTTCGGTGACGTTTGTGGACGTCACTGTGGAAACGTTTGAGGCAGCAGGACGTTGTTTGCTCTGTGCAGCTTCATGCTGTGCGCCTGTGTGGGCTCTCCATCCACAGGACAGAGCTTGTCAGCTTAAATCGTGATTCTAAATTGGCCGGGAGGACCCGAACGCAGCACGCTGAGTGTCTAATGCAATAAAGAGGAACTTTATTTATGACGAAAAATAGGAATAAAAAGAGCTGCACGTGGGTCACGACAGGTCAGCTGCAGGTAGCTGCAGGTCAGCTGCAGGTCAGCTGCAGGTCACCGTGTCACCGCTTTTTGGTGCCCGATACGGAAAACAGTGAGTCGGCACAAATCCGTCTGTCTGGGACCCGGGAAACGATTACTGCTCCACATTTCCAATAAAGGTTTGGGTCATTTCAGTGGAGGACAGGATCTGTCTGCTGCATCTGCCAATCACCGATGATTTTCTTGTGTTAGCCCCTCCCACAGACCCTGTCATCACAGGTCCCGGCTTCAGGCTGGTTTGTAAAGCAGGAGGATTCACGTTCTTCCACATTCCCGGTTCTGGTTTAAGTTGTTTCCTGCGGACGTGATCGTGCAGCAGGAGGAGGAACGGGGAGCACACGCTGCCCTGCGAGGACGACATCAGGCCGATCCTCCGGCTGACCTCCAGCTGACCTCCAGCTCTGATTAGCTGTTCCTGATATTCCTGCTGGGACTGATTTCTGCTGCTAAGATGGCAACGGGGAGATGGGATGAAGATCTCTGAGGCCTGACAGAGGGAGGAGGCTCAGAGGAGGTTAATTAGAAACAGCGATGGAAACGCTGCCTGTCAGGACGAATTGAAGTTGCTGGTTAGTGATTAGTGAGGTCTGTGAGTGTGAAGCTTTTCCTCTGAGTGGAATAATAATGACAGGGACATGAAGGCCGTTTTACCCTGGCCTTCTCTTCAGTCGCAGCAGTTTGAAGGACTTTAAATCTGATATTTGTGTCTTAATATCAACCCAAAGAGGACTTTCAGTCAGTGTAGAGGCAGCGTGAGGATTCAGAGTTTTATATCCTTATTTGGACCTGTGAGAGCGAAGCTGAAACTGCTTTCCTGTTTTTAGGTGTGTTTGTGGAGGTTCTTAATGTTCAGATTCCCTACAGTGAAACTCAGATATAAAAGCGTTTATAACAACCTTTCTCTAAATCCTGATCATCACATTTCTGTGCCTGCATCTGTCTGTGTCCATCACGGACTCGGTCCAAACACACTTTGAACTCTCATTTTCATTTCCGTGTCCCGGCTGGAGCCTTCCCCGTCTGTCCTGGCTTAGAGGCGGGGTTCACCTGAACAGGCTGCCAGCCTGTCGCCAACACACAGACAACCACCTACAGGCTATTACACGCACAGGGCAGTGATCAGAAGTCAGAAATGTGGGAGTTTCTGACCCTGCAGACTCACTCTTCTCCTCTGACCTTGAAGAGGTCACAGACGCCCTGAGACTTTCTTTTCTCTCAGCAAGGAAATAAAATATTCACAGTTAGTCTAATCGGAGTGAAACTTAATCCTCACTGAAGTCTGCTTCATCCAAGAGAGCCAATAAAGGCAAACTGACGAGTCAGATCTGGAATGCTGATACTTAAAGCGTTCAGCTGTTCGTGACTCCGGCTCTGACTGACATGCAGGAAAACGTTCCACCTTAAAACTTCCAGAATATCAGGTTTACAGGTAAACAAGGCAGCAACGTGTCCTCTGCAGACGGCCCAGTCCTTTCCTTCTGTTTGATAATCTAAGCGTGTCAGCGTGTTTTAGTGCTTTTCACTCCTGCCTTGTTTATTCAAATTAATCATTACCTGTACCAGTTTCAAATTAAAAGTCCTCTTAGTTTTTCAGTGCTTAAGAAAAAATGTGACATTACAGCTGAAACATCTGCCCTCTGGTAAGTGAAGTTTATTTCCAGAGCAGCTTTCATAGACACAAACCAGAGAAAAAACATAACCAAGCCATAAAACAGATCAAAGCCTCGCCTGAATCAGTAAAACTGAGAGATGAGGGCTGGTCTCCATGAGTTTTAAAACCAGGACCAACAAATCGGCTGCATTTTGGACAGATGCAAATGCTAAAAGACGATTTAAGATGAGTAACAATGATCTAAACAATACAAGCACAAACATTTTGCACCAATTCCACCTTAGAAATAACAGCTGGATATCATCTGCATACAAATCATCTGTAGAAGATGCAACATGTGCAAGTTCAGGATGCTGGGATAGGGGGAGGTGGCGTCCCCTAAAGGGAGCAGCTGGTAGACGATGAAAAAGTCTCTTTGTGATCATGTGTTGATTTCGCAGTTTTGGAAGTGTCACACTCACCTGTAATGTTGTGTTTTATCCTCCAGGTGGCGATGGTGCCCGAGGCGCCACGCCTGTTTCCCACAGTGGATGTGCCCGACCACGCCCACTACACCATCGGCTCCGTCATCCTCGCCATCGGCATCACTGGCATGGTCGGGAACTTCCTGGTCATATACGCCTTCAGCAGGTACGCTGATCATTGCGCTGCTTTCAGGTGACAGCGGAAACTCGGAAAATGCAGCCTCTCACTCATGTTTGTTTAATCAGCGGTGCTGCACAGTATGGCGTTTTATTCCAGGAAAAAAGCATCACATACAAACAGTATGTTCCTGTTTCTGAAGTCAAAAATCCACAAGTGCCTTTAAGCGTACTTTAAGAGCGTTAGAAAGAGAAGGTAAAAAACAAGTGATGGTTAAATCTCAGGCTTCAGATTTTGGTTCACAGTAAAATCATAGTTGGTTGCAGATGTTTTCTGTATTTCATTTTATTCTTTTATTTTGTGCCTTCTAAACACAACATGAAAGTTTAAGTTTGCACCCCGAAATGCTTTTCATATCTTTGAAAGTCTGAAACCTGCTCGCAGAGACAAAATCAGATTTACAGGGTGCGTCTCAGAACTTCCTGTCAATCATCTGTGGTGGGCGTTCAATTTAAACATGACCAGAGTTTATAATAATGCTCTAAACACTCCGCTTATCACATTTTTTTCTACTCTTCAGTCTGTATGATATCATAGAGCACGGCTTTTCCTGTTATGGCCATTTCAGCCGGGGAAGCCCCACCCACTCACAGGGGGTAACCAAACAGAATAAAGGGGGAGGAGCTAAAAGGGCTCGTCCCGCTGTAATGAGCCGGAACTCTCGACCTGTTCTTCTTCCATCGCGGCAGAGAAACAAAGAGCACAACGATTTGTGCTCTTCCTTTAAGAAGCTTTTCCACTTAACGCACGTATCGACCCGCCCATTCCTGGGATGGGTATTGATCCTCCTTCCACTAAAATCAGAGCTGCTTTGAGGTGAACGGCGCATCGATTAAGCACTCGCGTTGAAGCTGAAGCAGCAGCGAGTGTTTTCCTTCAGACTGACCCCAGAGTCATTCAGTCCGTGCAGGTCCAAACGCCACAAAGCCCAGGAAACAGATTAAAGGCCATTAAACTCGATCATTACTGAAGAACTGTCACATTTGGCTCATCTGGTGGAAATCAAGTTTCTTTTTTTAATGAAGCTGCTTTAATCACTTCTGTCATTTATGCGCATCAAAGAAACACTGCAGTGAACGTGTTGATTGGTTTGTGTAAAAGATGTTTCTTAAAATATGTCCGTCTGTAAAACAAAACAGAGTTTCTGCTTGTAGAAACATGACGAATATTCACAGCTTAGAGGATTTTGCTTTGTTTTTTATTCTTGGATTCTAATTATACGGAGCTGCTCCAGCAAAGTCCACAATGATCCCGATTTCTTTCATCCTAAAGAAAATAAGGAACTTTTATTTTGAAAATCACCAAGGGGACACAAAAAGAGGAAACTGTCCAAAGACCAACAAGCAAATAACCAAAGAGCTCCTGAGGTCCAGCTGACCTCAGAGAGCAACGACGGCAGAAGAAATGTTTCATTTTTAAAAATTTTAAAGAAATATTTAAAACACAAAGTGCACCCAAAGAACCAACTCCAGATAACAAAACAGGGTTTACATGCGGACAAAAATCCACAGAGATGAAAAACACAGAAGGAAAGATGGAATTACAGGAAACACTGGCATAAACATGAAAATAGATCAAACGTAAAATGGAGAAACGGAGTTTGTTTCATTCATTCATGCGTTTCATTCCTTGTTGTGTGTAACGTCCGTCTGTGTGCAGGAGTCGCAGCCTGCGGACGCCGGCCAACATGTTCATCATTAATCTGGCCATCACTGACCTCCTGATGTGCATCACCCAGTCTCCCATCTTCTTCACCACCAGCATGCACAAGAGGTGGATCTTTGGAGAGAAAGGTAGAGACACGTGACAGAGACCTGCTAATCAGCGCTAATTAGTACCGATGAATGCGGCGCAGAGGTCCGGATCAGCTGCGGCTGTCAGAGTGTGTTCGTTTCTGTAACGACGTCTTTCTGGTCCTTTTGTCTCGTTTATCATTCACAGTGATGACTGCATCTCTCTGCTGTACCTGCTTCTGCCTCACCTGGTTTCTCTTTTGCAAGCGGCCCTCAAGCTATCTGTAAATGCTTATTGCGCCCTCTGCCGGATGTAACTGACATAGGCCCTCTAACATATGACGGTGTTTTTGCTTTTTGTCTTTTTCCTTGTGTTGAGTCTCTTCCTGGTCGGTCTTTGTTGCTGTGGAGACGTTCTGGTTGCAGCTGCCTGTTTCCCTTTTATGTTTTAGCTTTTTTAGCGCTGTGTGTGTGGGGGGGGGTTACTGAATTTGAGCTTCAGAGCTTAATGTGACCGATTGTTGGTGATTCTTCTTATGGCCACTCTTAAATGTAATCAGAGTTTGAATCAAGGTGAAAATGATGCACGTCTTTCGCCCCGACCTTCAGCTCTGCAGCTTCTTTTCCCTCCTCCTCTCTGAGGTTCAGCTCAGCAGCAGTCCCTCAGAGACGCCTGAAGGTCATTTTACTGTGAGAGTGAGGAGGTTTATTTCCCACAGTGGAAAGAAGAGGCAGGAAGAGGTTTGTTCTCAGTTTAAAGTCACTCATGGGCTCTAATCCCTCTCTGTTGCCTGCAGGTTGTGAGGTGTACGCTTTCTGCGGCGCTCTCTTCGGGATCTGCTCCATGATCACGATGACGGTGATTGCCATCGACCGTTATTTTGTCATCACGAGGCCTCTCACTTCCATCGGAGTGTTATCTCGGAAGCGCGCCCTCCTCATCCTCGCAGCGGCCTGGGCCTACTCCCTGGGCTGGAGCCTGCCGCCGTTCTTCGGATGGAGTGAGGACTCACGCCGACACGCCACATTTAGAATGTTTGCTGCCATCACACAGCCCCGTCCACATGACAACATGCGCAGTGTTCCTAAAGTAGCCCCAAAGTGCAGCCTTAAACTCAAAGGCACTTCGGTGTCATGCAGTCATGGCAGACTCCAGCTCGGCCAGAAAGAGGAACAAATGAAGACGTGACAGGAAGCGCAGACAGTCTGATAGACTGAAGGAGGAAGCAGACTACAGGGAGAGAAATAAGAAAGCCCAGCAGGAACGAATATTAGCACCTCTTTACCTGCCTTCAAGCACACCTGACAAAGGGACACGCCCCCTGTAGAATGCAGTAACAGTGCTCATAAAGTGATCCCACTGAGTGGCTCTTAAGAGGCCCAAAGAAAAATAAAGTCTGTCTTTGTGTTAACATTTCAGGCGCCTATGTCCCCGAGGGCCTGCTGACCTCCTGCACGTGGGACTACATGACCTTCACTCCGTCCGTGAGAGCCTACACCATGCTGCTCTTCATCTTCGTCTTCTTCCTGCCTCTCTTCATCATCATCTACTGCTACATCTTCATCTTCCGCGCCATCCGCAGCACCAACCAGTCAGTTCACTTCCTGATTCCTGTCCTTAAGCTGTGCCTGGCTTTAGCGGTTTACGTCACAGACTTTGCTGCCTAAACCCTCCGTGTGTGTTTTCAGGGCAGTGGGGAAGATTAACGGCAGCATTCACAGTCACGGAAGCACTCGTGACTCCGTGAAGAGCTTCCACCGGCTGCAGAACGAGTGGAAGATGGCCAAGATCGCTCTCATCGTCATCCTGCTCTATGTCATCTCCTGGTCGCCGTACTCCACCGTCGCCCTCACCGCCTTCGCTGGGTAAAACACATACACTTCCACTCCTATAAAAAAAGAATAATAATAATAAATCTGCATCACCTTTGGAGTCACCAGCCTCTGAAACCAAGAATCAGCTTTTGTCCCACTGCACTCCCTCTAACGTCCACTAGATGGTGCTCTGCATTTCTCAGCCCAAAGGGGCTCATTTACATTTTTAACCCCCACCCCCCACCCCCGCAGCTTTCAAGGATCAGCTTTGAACTGTGAGTCATGCAAAGCCACCCATGAGAGCAAAAGGAGCAGGATGTGTTCACTGTACTGTGTTAATGATGCATGCTAACCTGCTGGGCCACACATCACCAGATAACCATCCACATTAGATCGTGGGGTCCAGCGGGACTGAGGCGGCTGCAGCTCCTGAACTGATCCAGGGTTTGTTCTGCTCCACAGGTACGCAGACATGTTGACTCCTTACATGAACTCTATCCCCGCCGTCATCGCCAAGGCCTCGGCCATCCACAACCCCATCATCTACGCCATCACCCACCCAAAGTACAGGTAAACCACAACACAGGTACACCACTGAGAGCTCCACTGCCTCCGTGATAAGATCCACTTTTACAACCCCAGTTCCAAAAAAGCTGGGTCTCTGTGTAAAAGGTAAATAAAAACAGAACCTCATAAACTCATATTTTACTCACGATAGAACATAGAAAACAAACATCTCATGAAAAATGTGAACTCATATTAAAATTGATGGCAGCGACACTTGTCTAAGGTGTTGCTAAAAAGAGCTGGAGGAGCGTTTGCAGTTAATCGGGTTCATTAGCAGCAGGTCAGGAACGTGCTGGGGTCTACAAAGAGCATCTTAGAGGTGCAGAGTTTCTCAGCTGGGCAGAGGTTCACCAATCTGCAAAAACCGGGATCGATGCATTCAGAATAACGTTCCTCATCGTAAAACTGTGAGGACTTTAAATATGTCATCATCTGCAGCACATCAACATCATCAAATCTGTGTGTGCAGGTACGAGGCTGAAAATCAGTTTCCTGCTCAGGTCCCAGCTTACAGACTGTAGCTAAAAGAAGGCGAGATGCTGCGCAGTGGAAACACGGAGCTGTACCAGCTTCTCTCAGACGTGCTGCTGCCTTCAAATTCCAAATTAGAACGAGCTCGTTTTCTTAGTTCGAACATTTGATATGCTGTCGATGTTCTGCTGTGGGTACAATATGGCTTTGTGAGATCAGCAGATATCTGCGTTCTGTTTTTATTCGTGTTTTTTGCAGCGTCCCGGCTTTTTCAGCGCTGGGCTGAAGATCAAATGATGAAAATGTGAATCATCATTTCAGAAAAATGTGCGTATACTTCTGTGGGTCTGTTTAAACACATCTGCTTTCATTCAGCTTCAGCCCGTTTGTTGTCTGTTTCCATGGTTCATGGATGCATGTTGTTGTACTTTATTGGCTCTGGTTATAAATTCCTGAAACAGGCGTTGGTGTTAGTGCAGGTGTACATGTTCTCCTCTTTTTAATACAATTACATCTCAGGGAAGCGTAGAATTGATCCGGTCTTTGAAAGCACCGCCGCTGTAACGTGAACGTGAACTGGGCCGTTAAACGCTCGCTCACACCTGAGTCTGATGTCACGTTTCCAGGCTGCAGGATGGAAGCTGCTTGATGTGAGAAAGCAAGCAAGTCGACCGTGAAAATCAAGACAAAAGCAAAGCGGGAAAAGAACAAAGAAAGGAAGTGAAAGCACAGAAAATCACTAACCTTCAAAATAAAACGGGAAACGAACTCAAAGGGAGACCGAGAACGCTGCCTCAGCTGAGTGAACCACTGAAGTATTGATCAGTATTGATTCCGTGCTGAGCCTCGCCCTGTCTTTGCAGGATGGCGCTGGCCAAGTACATCCCATGTCTGGGCGTCCTGCTCTGCGTTCGTCCTCGCGACCTCCGCTCCACCAGCAGCAGCTTCGTGTCGACTCGCCGATCCACCGTGACCAGCCAAAACTCTGACATCAGCAGCCAGTTCAGGCGGCAGAGCACCTTCAAGTCCCGCCTCTCCTCAGCCTCGGACAGCGAGTCGGTAAGCTCAAAACTGGTGAATTACAGAGCTTAAAAAACGGTGGATGTTCAGGAGTGTGTGTTTTACCTTTCAGGGTCTGACAGACACCGAAGCCGACCTGCCCAGTCTGGGATCCAGACCGGCCAGCCGCCAGGTCTCCTGTGACATCAGCAGAGACACCGCCGAGCTGCCCGACTTCAAACCCTCATCCAGCTTCAAGTCCAAGTTGAAGAGCCACGACTCAGGCATCTTCGATAAGGTAAACTGCTCTCAGATTATGGTGCTGGATGGAAGTATGTAATAATGTGAGTTTAAAACCAAACCCCACAGGCCTGAAGTCCAAAAATAAAACCATTCATTCTGAGCGTGCTCGAGAGCGCCCCCCACAGAACAGGAAGTCCAGAGAGTGGCTGTTCCTGAGTTCTCTGAGAACAAACTCACAGACAAAAACAGCAAGACCAAACCTTTATGGATTACTTACTGAGGTGTTTATGAAGGTCAGATCAAACCAGGGTGCTCTTTATGCTATTAGGATCATTTATAACTTATCTATATATATAATTTTTTTATTATTATTATCATTTTAATTTTTAAAACATGGGCGCCAGGGTGGCTCAACGGTTGAGCGGGCGACCACATACGCCGCGTGGCAGTGCAGACGGCGCAGGCTTGAGTCCCGACCTGGTCACCATTTGTTGTGTGTCCTCCCCCATCTCTCCTCCCGCCTTCCTGTCTCTCTCCACTGCACTATCAAAATAAAAGCTGCAAAAAAAACTTTTTTTGCTTTTTGAATTTATCTCTGCTCTGTAGAGACTATTTTTATATTCAGCTTTTCTTACTGAACTTTTTTATAACATTTCATTTGTTTTTACCTTTATTGTATTCTAGACTTCAGCTTATTGATCTCATTTATTTTGTTTCATCTATTGAATTGAGCTTTTTTTTAATCTAGTTTTTATTGTATTGAGCTGTTTTTTTCAGTGTTTTTTTATTGACTTAATCTACTTTATTTAAGCTGTTTTGTGTTTAATATTTTGGCCTCTGTGAGATTAGTGGGAAACATTAAGAACCAGCAGCATCTTTTTCTCCTTGTATCTTAATTCATTTTTATATTTTTTGCCTTTATTTTTTTTAATGAAGTTTGATGAACGGTGCTCTGGTTACTGTCCTGATTCCTGAACTAGATTTAATCAAATTTATGAATATTATACTGCTGATGTTGACCAGCAGGAATGAGTGCATGTGTTTTTTCTTGCAGACGTCCTACGATACTGAAATCTCTATGGCAGGAACCTGTGAACGCAGCAGTGTTTCTACTGTGAGTACAGTTACACAGCTGTGACCTAACATGTAGTAAAAGTTTTTTTAAAAGCAACTTTTTACTGTTTGTAGAAAAACATTTGCAGGTTTCTCAGTGGTGCAGCTGTATCACGCAGCTGTATCACGCAGCTGTAACATGCAGCTGTATCACGCAGCTGTAACATGCAGCTGTAACACGCAGCTGTATCACGCAGCTGTAACATGCAGCTGTATCACGCAGCTGTAACATGCAGCTGTAACACGCAGCTGTATCACGCAGCTGTAACATGCAGCTGTATCATGCAGCTGTATCATGCAGCTGTAACATGCAGCTGTATCACGCAGCTGTAACATGCAGCTGTATCACGCAGCTGTAACATGCAGCTGTATCACGCAGCTGTAACATGCAGCTGTATCACGCAGCTGTAACATGCAGCTGTAACATGCAGCTGTATCACGCAGCTGTAACATGCAGCTGTAACATGCAGCTGTATCACGCAGCTGTAACATGCAGCTGTATCACGCAGCTGTAACATGCAGCTGCATGTTACAGCTGTATCACGCAGCTGTAACATGCAGCTGTAACATGCAGCTGTATCACGCAGCTGTATCACGCAGCTGTAACATGCAGCTGTATCACGCAGCTGTACCAGCGCCACTCTTTCAATCTTTGGACCAAAGGACATTCAGAGCTTTTCCCAGTTTGTGTAAAATTCAAACAGCTGTTGATTATTTACCAAGAAATTTGATTAGACATTTGTGCTGATGATGGCACTAAAAAAGTGGTGGTCATTTAGCACCGCCATCAATTCAAGCTTATGTTTATGATGAAATATCTGCTCTCCTCAGATCCAGTGACATATTCAGTCTACTGTACTGTTCATTTATCCAGCATCAGCTCAGCAGCCCCCCCCCCCGTCATTCACAGTCACTTTTTACAGTAAAGGCAGGAAAGTAACCTGAAAGCAGTGGATTAATAACTGTCTTCGTCTCTCTGACAGAGCGGGGATTTTGCAGATCGACGCTCGGCGAGAGGCGCGCTCGGTCGAATCCCGAGTATTGTCATCACCTCTGAGTCCAGCCCCTTCCTTACCGCCGGACGACACGGATCACGCACAGCTCGATCAAAGACGACCAACAGCGGCGGCGCAGGGGCGGGGTCGGCATAGAGCTCCGCCATCCTCCCCTGCAGCCATGTGACCAGCTAAGGTCCGGCCACATATTTGGAAGTGTCCAGTTCAAAGAAAGCTGTCAGAGCCCGCCGGGCCTTTCATAGATTGTAACTTTGGAGAGGTTTTCCCCAGCTTCCTGCACGGGTTTGATTTCAGTTTTTCTACAGACCCAAATGGACGTAAAGTCTTTCCTCACCGTACCTGGAGCTTTTTTACAAATGGAAACATTTGTCTACTTAAAGAGCAGATATTTAAGTATTTAAAAGGCATTTAAAAAACAGAAATTTTCCCTGTTCAAGAGTTCACTATGAGAATGTTGTTTTAATGAAAGAAATGTACACGTCACTGCCGTCCTGATCCAAACACACCTGCATGCCTCTCCGGGTCCTAATCTGTGGGGGCTCGCTGTGCAGACGGGTGCTTTTATATGAGGGGAGGCCAACATTAGAATGGACACGACTGCGTCCTGCACAAAATGCTGTTAGTTTAAAAGCTACAGAATCAGCCAGCTCATATTTTGTATTAAGTTGCTCTTTGAAAAAGTCTTTCTAGGCCCTGAGAGCTGAAGGCAGGTCTGATCTTTCATAATGCTGAAGCCCGACAATGGAGGAGCGAAACGTTCAGTGTAAGCCAACGAAAATCTGATTTTGTGTTTCTGAGTCAGACTGATGAAAAATTCCTGTCATTGTTGTATATTTCTCTTCAGGTGAATTCCTCTGTGACAGGTGAAGGTCCCTGAGCCCTCTAGAGGAGATGAAAGATTTCGTGCAGTGTATCCTGTGATTCTTCTGTAAACCCTGTGCTGCTCATCTTCTTCCTGTCTTTTTGCTTTTGATTTCGTTGGCTGTGTTTTGGAGCTCAGAGTGATGTTACAGGTGCAACGATTTTCAGCTTCTGTTGACTTTAATGTGCTGTTCAAAGCCAGGTTTCTGTTACCACTTCACCATTGGCTATATCACAAAGGTGCTCCCGTCTCTTTGAGAATTCCCTCCCTAAAAACCCGCTGTCTCCTGATTGGTCAGCATCCAGAAGCCTAATGAGGAGGGAACAAAGCACTCATGCAGCTTTGTCTGCGCTCATCTTCACAATCTAAAGTTGTGGCAGTTTTTGTATATATAATAATAATTTTGAAAACCTGAGGGGTGTACTCCGAAGTGAGGCGATGGGTTAGCGAGCTGCGCCGAGCTTGAAGTCAGACTTTTCTGTGTCGCCAAAGGGGCTCTCTTTTTACCTGCTAAATCACCATGGTAACGGATGCTGAACTCATCACGTGGTCGGGAGCCGGTGATGTTCGGCGCCACATTTTCACTGGTTCTTTCATTCACAGCATGTTTTCAGGGTGATGCAGATTCTCTGCTGGGAGGAAGCATTTTAGACGTACAGCTTGTTGAGCCGTACCTTTCTGACATCACGTATGAGGACGCTTTCATGTGGTTAAAGTCTCAGTCGCCTTAGAAATGAGCAGCAGCACTGAGCGACTCAGACACACAGTCATTCATACCTTTATTTTCCCGCTCTGTGCCAGAAATTAGCAGATTAATCCGTTTCAGCGTTCATCTCTCGGCTCATTTCACTGTTAGATTTTTATGTTCTTTATAGAGTTTTATTACATCACCTGATAACGTTTCTGGTTGGAGCAGGCGGCGCTCACGGGGACCATTTTATGTGGAAGTCGTCACATGATGCACGAAACGCTCCTTTTTAAGTGAGTGCACTCAGAGCCTGAAGCAGAGAGCTTAGTGGGGAAAGTTGATAACTAGTGATGAGAAAATGAAGCGTTTGTGAAGCACTGAACCAACCGTTTCCAAAATGGGTTCATTACTCTTCGATTATAGCGCCCCTACACTTCAATAATGATCTGATGCATCTCTGCACTGTTTGAGGCACACATGTTATGACCGAATATCATGATATCAAACAAAGATGGATGAATGTGTGTTGTGTTATTGAGCCGAGTGCTGGGAAAACATGGCATTAACTGGGTGTGCTTGTGTAACTATGGGGTGGGGGGCATTTTCAATGAAGTACATTGCTCGTTCAACTGTTTTTCACAGAGACCTGCAAGGGAGAAAAAAATAGAAGAAAAAAGGCACTTTTGTGCAAAAGTTTTTAATTTAGGGCCATGCACTTTTGTGTTGATCTTGATATGACCATAGACATATATACGTAGACGCCTCGTTGACTGGGTTGGCCCGCTGATGTTGCGTAACTGTGTGGCCGCCATATTGGAGGAGGCAAAGCTGCGCTGTGAACTAATACAAGTGGATGGACTGAACTTCATAAAGCGCCTTTCTTAAAGCCTTATTTAAGTTAATGCGTTCATTCTCACATTCAAATACGCACTAATATACACACAATATACACTGGGAAACTGTTAGGCACAAAAAAATAATTCTGTTTTCAGAATGTTCGAATGGCCAAATACGATCAAAAACAATTCATCAGTCTTACCTGCGAAAGGTAATCCCATTGGATCCTGTTTTGACTGTAAAATGGTTCGAATAACTCCATTCAGCACAAGAGTGCAGCATCTCTCTCATGTTAAGTTGGCTGCTTTTGCCCCCTCCAATATGGTGGTGACGTTGACGTACGAGTCAGCGCTCAATGCGGCGTTTAGGTATAGATGTCTATGGATACGACAGCGTCCGTCATCACGTTGAAAGGACGGGCGACAGATTGGCAGTAAAGTTTGTCTTTAATCCATAAGTGAGCGGTTACTGTTGGCCGTAACAACACTGAAACTGTGCGAGTATGAACCTGGCTGACCGTCTCGCTCTCGCTCGTTTACTCGTAATGAGACGAGGCTCTCGTCACTACTGATAACCACCGTGGTGATACCTGTTATCTCTGACTGGGGTTTGGGTTTTGTTAAGCTGGCTAACGCAGAGAAAGCCTGGATATGCTGAGCTTCCTTCGTAGTAAACCCTTCAGGATTCGTTTACTTTCAACAACCATATCTGAACCAGGACCAGCCAAACCTGAAAGTTAACTGAACTGCTGGTTATCAAGTGACTCCACCTCATGTTTTAGTTGGAGGTTCTAGTCTTAGTTCAGATAGCTAAAGCCTTAGTTTAAAACCCGCACACCTGATTTTCCAGGAAGCCAAAGCCAGACTGGGAGAATAACGTGCTGGGAAGTCCTCGCAGTCTTTGTGCTCAGCTCGTGTTTCCTGTACAGTTTATTTAAGTGAGGTTTGGTAGCACTTTACTGCTTCTTCCTGTTATCTCTGTGAACCCCGAGAGCCCAGAGGCCTGCAAAAGCACTTTTGTTCGAAGATGTTTTGTGTTTTAAAGTGTTGTTCAGTTCGTTCTCCTGTTTTCTGCTGTGTCCTTTCCTTTCTTTAATTGAAGGTGTATTTACTGAAGCAGTGTTTTGGAACGTGATTGTGAAACTTTGATGGGGTTAAAAGGGGAAACTCCATAAGCTCGTCTGTCATGTTGGTTTGAGTTCCCCAAAGTCTGTTTCTAGAAACTAACTCATGATACTTTTTCTGTTTTAAGTGTTAAGCAAACCATCAAACTCACTGGTTCAAATGTGTTGAACAAAACAAAACTGAAGCTAGCAGTTTTAGCAGGTACAGCGGTCTGATGCCATGAAACACACGAGAGGCTAACATTTAAAGTGAGCTGTTAGCTCGCATCAATCCTCTCTGAGTGCTAACTGTTAGCATCCACAGCGTCACAAATGACTGGATTCACACATTAATCTGAACTAATCCCTCTGGATTAAGCTGCTAGTTAAAGCTACTGCTAACTAGCTATTTTAAAGTTTTGGTGCCAAGTGGAACAGGACAAAGAAACCAAATCTGAATAAGAAATTAAGTGAAACTGAACAAGTCTGAACCCAAGTGTAGTCTAGCTTTAGTTGAGCTATCTCCAGTCATGGTAAAAAGAGAAGTACACCCGCTGTCGCTGCTAAGGTTTCAATTATCAGGACATAATAACAATCATCTGGTTATAAGCAAGCAGATTAATATTGTTTAAATACAGCCTCAGATGAACACCACATGACATTTTACACCATGCCATTATTTATTTAACAAAACCACTCTCCCTGTTTCCACAGAAATTAATGGTACAAAGCAGCCAGGCACTGCTGATCAAATGCATTGATTAACTGATCATCAGCAGTGTGAGCAGCTCTATAAAAGCTGAGGTTTGGCCTGTTTGCTGGTCTGAAGCATTCAGGTGTGTCAGCACAGTCCCACAATCTTCAAATTCGCCCTGAGCTCCATCTCAGACTCTACAGGCCTCAGTGAGCATGTTAAAGGTTAAAGTTCATCACAGTCCAATTAGAAACAGTCTGAACAAGTATGGCTGTTTGGAAGTGTTTCCAGGAGAAAGCCTCTTCTCTCTAAAGAGAACATGGCAGCACAGCTTAGGTCTGCAAAGCTGCATCTGAACAAAGACTTCTGGAACAAGCAGACCAAAGTGCAGATGTTTGTCCATCATGCACAGCAGCACGTTTGGAGGAAACCAAACTCAGCACATCAGCACCAACACCTCAGAGCAGCTGTCAGCAGGGTGGAGGAGGGCGGAGGATCTGGGCTCCTCGCAGTCACTGAGTGGACCACGAACTCCTCTGTGGACCAAAGTATTCTAGAGGCACACGTGAGGCCGTCTGTCCCACAGCTGAAGCTGGGACCAAACTGGGTCACCAACAGGACGATGATCCGAGCACAGCAGCCAGAATGAAGGAGCTGCGACGGCCCAATCAGAGTCCAGAACTCAGCCTGCTGAGGGCTGTGGTGGTGGTGGTGGGGGGGGGGGCTCAAAGAGCTGTGCAGGGATGAATGCTGCAAACCTCACTGAGCTGAAGGAGAGAGGACCAAACTCCTCCACAGTCACGTGACTGATGACATCACACAGGAAACATCACTGCAGCTGACTGCTGCTGAGTCAGGGGGAGGAGTCGGTGTTTACTGGACTGCTTCTGCATGTTGGTTTGGTTTCTGTTAAATATGACATGGTGTAAAAAATTTTTGTGTTGTTGTTCGTCTGAGGCTGTATTTAAATCATTTTAAGGACTGAGGAGGACCAGAGGAGTTTTTCCTGTCCTGATATGGAAAACCTCAGCAGTGACCGATTTCTGGGTCCAAATTTAATACGACTATAACTCTGAATGTTAACAAAGATATTAGATGCTAATATAGAGGTTTCTTTGGCACGTGCACATTGCTTGAGAGTTGTCAGCCATACACTGTTGCCGGGGAAAATGTGGTCACAGAGAGGATGCTGCCCCAAAATTTGGTCCTTCTCAGATTGCTGTGGTTACTTGTAGTTTACATGGAAAACACTGACTTGCCTGCAACTACAGGCAGTAAAACCTGAAAAAGTGTGAAACGGAGAACGCTCACCTTCAGATTAAAGGCTGTGGTTCAACATGTTTAAAATGGGACAACTTTTACTTTGAAGGCGAAGAATCTGCTTTTTCAGATGGTGGTGCGCTCTTTAGTTTCAGAGCCAATCAGAGAGCAGCCTGTCAGTGTTTGAAGAAAAGCAGCATCACAGCAATCTGTTAGTGACCAAAGCACTCACAGCAAGGTTTTCACCAGCAGCGTCTCGTCTCCTGGCGGTCACCGACTGGCCTTTAGGCCTGTGCGACCCCACAGTGTCACATGGCCAAAATGGCAGGATGTGGGGTGAATACAGAACCTCGATAAGAGGCTGTTGACCCTCAGGGTTTGGGGGTGCGCCGGTTCACTTCACTGACGGATGCTTCAGCTGCTACAGAATTGGCTGCTTTGCTCTCTTTGCTGCAGTACTTGGTGTTTCAGGTGGTTGTATTCACACCTAGGGGGTTTTGAACCTTTCTACCTGAGGTGCAGGTACCCAAACATCCTCTGTAACACACACACACAGATGCTGAATATAAATGCAGATGTTTGATGTCTTAGCTGTGTCTTAAACTTTCTGTTCTGATGGAGCGATGTTGGGGGGCGGGAAGAGGATTTATTGCAGATTGTTTCTCTTATTTATTTTTCTAAATAAATATCTGTCCTTCACTGTAATGCTGTGTGACGCCTCCTTTTGTGCCTTCATCACCACAGAGACAGATATCACACACACACAGACGCGCACACACACAGGTAAACTGGAAGTTGTGCTTCCAGTAATTTAAATGTAATCATTTGAATTTGACCTTTTCTCTGTACAGCCTTTATCTTAAATTATTATTATTTTAACCACCGTCACCATGCAGTCTCTTACATTTTTTAACTGTCCGTGGTCTTAGTATCCGGTCCTACTTTAATACAGCGTTTTAATTTAATCAAGAATATGTTTTGAAACTTATCTTTCAGCTTTGTGGTTATTTAATGTGAGTTTAGGATCGAGAGCTGCTTTAAAAACCTTTTCTTTATTTTTAGAAACTTGTTTTTACCCGGAGCTCTGCGCGGGTCTCTGCGGCCTCCTGCCTCTTTAAATAAAAACCCTGCTAATGAAAATCCGCTGTTAACACCTCCTCCTGCCCTCCTGCTGCCCCCGGCCTCCCCGCTGCTCTGTCCCCGGGGAACGGAGCAGGACCCCGGATCACGGCGGGCCGCACCGCTCGGTGAGTGTCGGAGCTGCAGGACGAACAGCGACGGCAGGTCTCCGCCTTTCGGACTCTCCTCCTGTTTCTGCCCTCCGCTTCCTGCGGTTTAATCCCTCCATCTTCACCTTCTACAACATCATCAGAGCCGGCAACAAGTTGCACCGCCCGCCTGGCTTGCGGCTACTGCGGCCGGGTCGCACTGACAGCTTCCACCCGCGCACTGCGTCGTTTCTCAGGTACGAAAGAAGGTCCGGGCCCTAAACGCTCACCTGGTGGGTTACATTTGTCTGCAGGTTCCGTGCACGGAGCGGCCCTGCTGGGCGGAGCAGCGTGCAGGACGCAGCCGGAGCCGGTGGGCGGGGTCTGTAGCTCACCTGAGATAAGAGGTGAGCATAACCTTCTATCTTTAGCGTTCAGCGTCAAGAGGAGCGTTAATAATGACAGTAATTTGCATTTCAATGAGGTTTGAGGCTTGTATTGATCCCAGCAGCTGATTTAATGTTAATTTTCAGCTTTAACATTTCTCATTATAGTAATTAAAGCTTGAAAGGAAGATTTAGATCATGTATCTACAGAAACATGCCAGGCTGTAACTCGCGCCTTATTAGTTCCCGAGCTGACCTTTTCATTTAAAGCGGCAGCTCAGTTAAGAAGCTGTTAAAAATGACCAACTATTCACACATGCTCTGAGCTCAGCTGTGTGAGGCACTGCTGGGAGGATCACTGTCACTCCACCCGCCTCCCTCTTTTCAGCAAACCCCGTCTAACAGCCGGCTCCTGCAGCTGTGGACGGTTTCTCACCCCATGCCTTCAGGTTGACTCAGTTTGTGTTTTAAACTCCACGGTGGCACCTTTAAACAGCTATAAGGTCAGCAGGGTTCGCTTTACACGTCTCTGCGGTGCATTTCTAACTGCCCAGAACTGTCCCATGTGTTGTGTGAGGAAACTAATTCCAGATATCTTCATTAAAATTCAGAGTAAATCAAACCAGGCCTGCATAATAAGAGGAAAATCTGTGATATATGATACTGTGGTTCAGTGGGATATTCCTGGAGACAAGGCAACAAACACTGAAGAGGGAAATTAGCTCGGCAGCCCCTTTATTTAGAGTCCAACCACAGACCGTACATAATGGGTGGCAGCGGCGCAGTGGGTAGGTGCTCACCTTGCAACCGGAGGGTTGCAGGTTGCCTAAGTGTGAATGTGGTAGTCGGAGGGGCCGTAGACACGAATTGGCAGCCACGCCTCTGTCAGACTGCCCCAGGGCAGCTGTGGCTACATTAGTAGCTTACCACCACCAAGTATGATTGAGGTGTGAATGAATGGTGCACAGAATTGTAAAGCGCTTTGAGTACCGTGAAAAGGGCTATATAAGTCTAAGGCATTATTATTATTATAAAAGATGGGCACAGAAATGCAATCAGCTTTTCAAGCAGCCACCTGTGCCACCATCCACCTGTCACCTCTTTTCACTCCTCACATGTTTATGCAGCATGTCAAATTTGTGTAAAACCTGTGTAAATTTTGTCCCCTGTCTCTCTTAATCTGCCTGAGCCGGGTTCTGCCAGAGGTTTCTTCCTGTTAAAAGGGAGTTTTTCCTTCCCAATGTTGCCAAGTGCTTGCTCATAGGGGCTTGTGCGATTGTTGGAGTTTTAACTGGAATACTATTACTTTACAATATAAAGCACCTTGAAGCACCGTGTTGTGATTTGGTGCTATATAAATAAAATTTAATAGAGACCAAAGCAGTTTCTGTATCAGCTGTAAACATGTTTATTTCTGCTGGTAAGTTTTAACATGGGAGTGTAATGGGACTGACTCACTGTGGCGCCTCTGCTGGACGGCAGAGGAACTGCAGCTGTTGTTTCTTCCTCTGACTTCATCTCTTTAGATGCTTGGTTTAAACACTGAACATCCCACTGAATTAAAAGAAAATATTAAGCATGCTTTTCTATTTCAGTGCCATGTCACACACTCTTTGCTGGCATGTTAATGTGGGTAACTCCCGCTGTGTGACTTGGTTAGCACTAGTATGAGTACAAATATCTGTGACTGTATTCTTCTTTTCTTTCTGCAGTTTGTCAGCGAGGCTTTCACAAAAAGCTGCCAGGCTGAGTTTGATTAAACTTGGAGGAGCTCTGTTGAAGAACTCATTTTCTTTAAAAAGTAAAAAAAGAAATAAAGTTGTTCACATTGAGTTTGATTGTTCCCATCGTCAGTTTCCCGCCTGTACTTCCTGTCTGTTAGCAATACGTAACTGAACGAAGTAAATAGGACATAA